>CABHPP010138966.1:0-40091 GCA_902168425.1 Peromyscus attwateri | reverse complement strand
AGAGAGAGAGAGAGAGAGAGAGAGAGAGAGAGAGAGAGAGAGAGAGATCTTTTTAAGATGTATTTAGTAAATAAAAATCAAGACAGATAGCTCACCTTGCAGTTTCCCAACTCTAAAATGGTCCGATAGCAATTAGTACTCAGGACAAACAGGACTTTGCATTTGGTTCTTTTTTCCAAGTTCCTTATGGGGCAGGGCAGTAGCAAGCCTGGGTTCCAATCGCCCACATGATCAATGCTCTGAAGGGGAGCACTGTCACTCAGCTATGATGCTCTGAAGGGGAGGAGGGGGAAGTGCATACTCAAATAGTTCCTACTTACAATGTTATGAAGACATGACTCTCATAAGTTGGCAAGCATCTGTACAGAAAAGTCACATCTATGTCTATATACCACCAAGTAACAACAATATATCTGAAAGAATACTACTTCTAACAGCATTTTCAGATGTTAAATGGAAAAAAGTGTAACAAACATGAAAGACCCCTCTTTTTCAAACTGTAAAATGCTATAGAAAATGAAGATGTAAGTGATGGCCCATATACCTGATGATGAAATAGAAATATTAATAGTATTAAAGTGGATGCTTTCCCAATGAAATTATCAACATAATTGCCACAAAAACTGACATGACACTAATTTTTTGTCAAAAATATGAATAATCTAGTTATCAAAACAATCCTGAAAAAGAGCAAAGTTGAAGGATTTTTATAGGATTCTATTCAAAATTTAGCAAAAAGCTATATTACCAAAGAAATGTACACTTCATGTGTTTGAATTGTCATTGTGGGATGTCTTTCTGTATGCTGTGAATATGTGTTGCTCTGATTGGTTGATAAATAAAGCTGCATTGGCCTATGGCAGGGCAGGATGGAGCCAGGCGGGAAAATCCAAGAGAGATAATGGGAGGAGAAAGGGGAGTGGGGCAGACACTGTTAGCCATCGCCAGGAGAAGCAAGATGTAAAAGTACCGGTAAGTCACAAGCCATGTGGCAAAGTACAGATTTATAGAAATTTAAGATGTAAGTCACAAGCCATGTGGCAAAGTATAGATTTATAGAAATTTAAGATGTAAGAGCTAGCTAAAGATAAGCCTGAGCCATTAGGCCATACAGTTTGAAAATAATATAAGCCTCTGTGTGTTTATTTGGGACCAAGTGGCTGCAGAACGCTGGTGGGAGAGATTCGTCCCAACTGCAGGCAGGGCCCAAGCAGGACACAGGAAAACTTTCAGCTACAAATCGTAATACCCAATGCAATCATGGTGAGAAGTGAGACGACGGAGGAGGCATTTACTGGGCTGATGCTACTATAAAAAGGGCTTGCAGGTTCATTCATGCATACCCTTGCACCAACTTCCACGTGAGCCCTCACTACATGCCAGAGCCATGATCATGGACTCCCCAGCCTCTACGCTTGTGAGAAATGTTTCCTCATTATAAATTACTCAGAGCTAGATATTTTGCTACCACAGTACAAATGGATTAAGTCCAAACTAGTTCCACAGAAGTAGGGTGTAGCTATAACAATGAAAAAAATGTGGAAGCAGCTTTGGAAGCTGACAACAGGCGGAGGCCAGAATAGTTTTGAAGTGAATACTGAGGAAATCCAGGACTGCTGTGCGTCAGGCATCTGGGGTGATGCTGGTGAGATGGGTCAGAGCACAAGGATTTCCAGTGCAAGTCCTTAGTCATCCTAGGGCTTCCCCAAGTGATGGTGGGAATCTGACAGAAAGATGAAGAGATCACTCCTCAGAAGGAATGAAGGTTAAATATTGAGAACTTGAGGAAGAGGCAAACTTGCTCCGGTGCAGCAAAGAACTTGGCTGAGTTCCGTCGGTGTCCTAAGACCTTGGGGAAGGCAGAATTTAAAGTAGTGGACTAGGAGAGTTGGCAGAAGAAATCTCTAATCAGCAAAGCATTTGAGGTAGGTGCTGTGTTGTTTCTTACAGCAAAATTTTAGACCATAGAAATGATTTAAAGATGGTATTAACAGAAATGGAAAAAGAAGATAAAAGTTTGGACGTTCTCAGCGAGGCCATGTAAGTAATAAGGTCCAATGTTAGGGAAGAAAAACCAAGTGTGTATCCAAGCAACCATTGGGTAAATGGGTTAACACAGATAGAAGAAACCATACCCAAGTCAGCAGGACAATGGGAGATGGGCTGGCAAATATTTTAGAGTTCACTATGAGGGAGTCTGAGTCTGGGGAGCTAGGGCCTGGGGAGCAGGACAGTCTCAGAGGAGGAGTTCAGGGAATATATGGGGTTCAGGGCTCTTTGCTCAGGGCTGCCACATTCCAGCACTGTACTCCTTGGATGTCCCAACTGTGGTTCCAGTAGGCCATGTGGAATCTTGGCAGCTGCCCCAAAGGGCTTTAACTGGCAGGCCTTGGCAGAATCTTGAGGTGCTAATTTACAGGAGCTATCATGCAAGAGCTACCCCAAAACCCTCAAACATGGAGCCAGCAGTATGCAATGTCAGCCTTGAAAAGCTGAAGACAAAGAATTTCAGTGTGAAAACTCAAGTTGGGATTGCACTTAACAGACCTGGGGCAGAGGGGGATGAATCCTCAGCTCAGTGGGTCTGGAAGGCAGGAAACAAACGCCAAGATTATTTCCAGGTTTAAGACTTACAAAGGATCTGCATTCCTTTATTTCTCTTTTCTATGGCCCCTTGTCAGAAGGCAATGTCAAATGCAAGCCCATCCTTCCACTGTATTTCAGAAGCATGTGACCTCTGGGCTCGCAGCCTCACAGCTGCAGGGAAATTTGATGCTGGAAGAAGTTAAGAGACTGAAGCCAAGGGATGGAATGACAGGAGGAGGAGGAGGAAGAGGAGGAGAAGGAGGAGGAGGAGGAGGAGGAGGAGATGAATCTGGGGCTCTGGGTCAAAAGTTATGGTCTGAATTTGTTCCCATCAAATTCATATGCTATATATTTCAGCTGCAGGGCCATGAACTTGGGAGGCGGGGCCTCTAGGGTGATGTTTAGATGTTGAGCTTTGTCCTCAGGACAAGATCAATGCCAGATAAAAGTTTCCACAAAGGTTCCTAAGCCTTTTAAAAGGAAGACCCCCATTTCATAAAGAACTATTTTCTTATTCCCATTGAGTTGTAGCATTACACACACACACACACACACACACACACGCACGCACGCACGCACGCACGCACGCACGCACACATGCACGCACGAACGCGTGCTTGCGAGCATGCACAAATGCATGAGCATGCACTCTCCTGAGTTTCATTTTCTGAGACTCTGTCTTGCTCTCTAGCTGCCCGGGTGTCTGTCTACCTCGGAGCTGAGTGGCTAATGTGCCTGACTTCTTCCTATCTTAGAGATGACAATACAGTGGCTCCAGGGCTGAGAGATACAGAGCTCATGGGTAAAAAGAGGGGATATCATAAACGTACCAAGCTATAAGGTACTCACAGACAACCCTAGTGATTAAGGCCCCACACTGACAAAGAAATACAAAGAAGCAACCACCAGAGCCTAATGTAGCTTACTAAGAATTGATGATCCCCGTCATGGAAACAAAGCAAGCAGCAACCTCTGGGACCAGCCAAAATACCAAAGGCCTTACTTTTTTTGGCCACGGAGTTTGCCACCTAATAAACTATACTTCCCAATTTGAAGCCTATCCAGTTGAATAAGCTAACTGTGGCCTCTTCTCTCAGACTGACAGAGAACATGTCAGAACTCATATCCTGCTTCTGAGACCTGAGGGCAACATTCCCAAGTTCAGGTATAAAGAAAAGAACATGGGGCATGTATGCCTAGTCTTCTCCTCAAGGCGACACACTTGAAAAGAGAAATCAAGATTTATCTCTCTAACTGTAATCATTCCAAGAGCAAGACAGAGAATTAATAGTGTTTCATTTTGGGGGGAAATTGTCTAAAGTTAATATAAATTACATAGGCTATTATTGAAAAATCACACATATAAATCTGATGTTTCTCTCAGGATTGTGTTTGCAGATTTATAGACCCTATGCAATATAAATGAGAATGAGGAAGCAACGATCTTATTCACAATTCTCACGCTGCACAAGGCAAATGATCTATATCCACACCACATTCTCTTTGCTCAGGCTACTCTGGACTGCAGCTGCTTTCTGAACTACCAGGTTCTGTCCTACCATCCCTCAGGGGCACAGCACAGGTCTCCTCTCATATGGAAGCCCTTTCAATGCCCCTCCTTATGAGCGATCTCCCTTATCGCCTACTCAAACATCACCCTCACCTCCAAACTCTCGCAGGTGTTCAAGCCCTTCACTATGGCTCAGCTCCATCTGCCCGGGACAGCTTGGGTATCACTACTAAAATGCTTCAGAGGAACATTTTGGATTCTGCATTCTTTCAGATGTTGTAACATTTGCATTCACATAATGAGACATCTTGGGATGAGAACCAAGTCTAAACATGAAATTCATTTATGTATCACATACGCATACCTGAAATGTTATGTAGTATTTTTAGTGTGCTTATATTTTGACTACAGCCTGTCACATGAAGTCAGGCATAGAATCTTTCTACTTGTGGTCTCAAGTTAGCACCGAGGAGAACGTTTTCTATTTCAGGACATTTCAAATTTCTGATTTCTGAGTTAGGGATGCTCAACCTGAAATAGCCTTTGCTGGTTTCCCACTAGGCAGGGCTGTCCGATAGACATTACTTATGCGGCCACAGAGAGCCCCACCCTCCAAGGGTCTGCTCTTGGTTATACTCGGCCATCATCCTGTTGAACGTCTGCTGCATGAAGTCTATCAGGACAAAGGAACACGTGGTGAACAGAGGAGGTCACGTGTCCACTGTTCCTTTCTACCTCATTTGCATGTGGCTTTCTCAGTGTCCCATGAAAATAGAATGCCAAAACATGTGGGAGATGAGTGAGATGCAATGCCAAGTGCATTTGTGAGTCAGCAGTGAGTAAGCACACTGACAGCCCCAGGAGGATGCCTTCCCGTGAGCTAGGACTTGGAATCACACAGAAAAAAGACAACTGCATTCTAAATAGTAGCTAACTCCCTATCCCAGAGAGCACAGCACAGAAAGAAAGGTGGGGCCGCTCACAGCTCACTTTCCTTTTTCATCAAGGCAGAAAGCAGCAGGTAGAATATGGACATCCCAGGAAACAGAAACAACTGATGATTGGGTGTAGCATTTTCACTGCATAATTTTAGGGATTCCCTCTACAAGTTTAGAGCCCCCATGTGTACGTTTAACACAAGCATCACATAACATAAAAATGAGAGTAAATCTCGAAATCATTACTTAATATTTAAATTATTCTCCACACTGAATTATACTAAATAACAGATTTTTAAAAAACTACCATAAATGAAGAGCCTGAAGAAATAATGGCACTGTTTCCTGAATTTTGAATGGAGGGCTCCATCCTTTCACTCTGCACTGGATCAAGCTAATGAGGTAGAGAGCCTGCCACTAAGACAGATGTGTTCAGAACACAGGGCCTCTGCTTCAGGAACAGATCTATGTAATTGTAGCACATGCTACCATTTTGTGCTCATTCAATTTTCAGTAAGTATTTGTTAGATATGAGGGAGATAAATACCAAAAGATCTTATATTGTGGAATATTAGTTTAAGATGTGTTACATTCACTTATGCTGTAGAATATTTGTTTAATGATGCAAAGATGTGTTACATTCTTATATGTTGCATTTGTTTAACTCTGTGAGGCTGTGTTATCACCCTATTTAAAACACCTGATTGGTCTAATAAAGAGCTGAACGGCCAAGGAGAGAGGGATAGGCAGGGCTGCCAGGCAGAGAGAATAAATAGGAGGAGAAATCCAGGCTTGAGAGAAGAAGGAGAGAAGGACACCAGAGGCCAGCCACACAGCCAAACAGCCAACCATGGAGTAAGAAGGAAAGAAAGGTATATAGAATAGAGAAAGATAAAAGCCCAGAGGCAAAAAGTATTTAAAGAGAAATGGGATAATTTAAGTTAGAAAAGCTGGCTAGAAACAACCTAAGCTAAGGCTGGGCATCATAAGTAAGAATAAGTCTCCGTGTATTTATTTGGGAGCTGGGTGGCAGGCCCCCAAAGAGTAAAAAAAAAAAACAACTACAATCTTAGAAGCCAAGAAGACAACTGTCCCCTCTTCTGCTCTGTGGTGGATGTACCAGATCTACAGGGCGGCATAGACGAGGACCCATCAGAGGGTACCGGGTCAAACCGGGCCAGTAGCTTGTTAGCTATGTAATCAAACAGAATGGAAGGAACCCTGGTGAGTCTCAATTTTCACTTTTGGGAAATGGGGACAATAAAATGTTTTACAAGATGATGGGCGTGGAAAGCAATTTAGAAATAATGCTTGCTGTACGTAAGTGTTTGTGTTTAAAAAGCTACCAGGTCTCTACACAAGATTATCGGGATGGTGGATGACCTCACAGCAAGACCTGGGGAAGCTAAGGAAACCTAGGGGGAACACAGACAACAAGGTCTAGCAGTTGGATGTCTGTCACAGGGCAGACAGTTTACGATTGAACATAGGGTAAGCTGGGGAGAGAGTTCAGCCCCGAGAGCATTTGTCATGCAATTGTGAGGGCCTGGGTCGAATACTCAGCACCCACATAAAAGCCAGGCACAGCGGCAACACTTATATGTAATACCGGTGCTGGGGAGGAAGAGACAGGAGGAGCTCTGGAGTCACTGGCCAGCCAGTTAGCCAGATCAGTGAGCTCCGGGCCAAGTGAGAACCCTTGTCTCAACAGATAGAATGAAGAATGAAGGAGGAAAACACCCAACTCAATCTCTGTCCACACATGCACACACGTGCACACACACAAACATGTACACACAGAGAATGCAATGTAGAGCTGGGGATGTGCTCAGTGGTGCTCTGTGAGGTCACAGTCGGAATCTGGGGATGGTAATGCCTTGTAATCCCAGCACTCCAGAGGCAGAGAAGACCACTACAATTTCCAGGCCAACCAGGCCCTGTCTCAAAATTTTAAAAAAAAAACTTAGGGACTAGTGGAATAAAGTAATGATAAGGAAGAAAAACCAACATGAATAAGAATTTCCAAAGAAGCAAACATGGACCTGTCTAGGAATATAATAAATTGTCTGTCCCTGGAGATAATGAAAGTATACTGAAAAACATAGTTTGAAGGAACACGTAGCACTAGATAAAGACTGGACATGAAGCAGCAATAGTAATACTGGAGGCAGATGTTATTTCTTGGTGCATCTTGAGTTCTAGACACTATGAGAGGCACTTCACATGCACTATCTTTTTAAGTCATAACAACAAATCCATGAGGTAGGGAATACTTTTCATAATTCTAGCTATTGAGAGTATTGAAGAATATTCATTTGTCCATGATCACAAAAGCATCTCCCTTCTACTGAATTCAATTCAAATTCCAAGATTCAGAGAAATTGGGCACATTTACCCAAATGCTAAAAGAAATGAGAATGATTACAAATCCCAGTCTGAATGTGAAACACTCCCCAAATAGCATCCTTTTCACACAAACACGGCAGCATCCATCTGGACCATGAGGAAACCTAAAAGACACACTGAGTCTGTCCAGGAGGATGACATCACTATAAAACAGAACCTTTGAAAAGGCAAGGAAACAAAGGTGTTTGGAGCCCCCGCCTCCCAGAGCATGAGCCTGAGTACTGAGTTGCCAGGTTTCCCCCCATCTGCTCCTCCACAGAAAGACTGAATCCAGAACTCACCTGTCTCCAAGCAAGGATCACTGAACCTGGACCTCTGCCTCTCCCTTGGCAGCCATGGGGGAGACAGGCCCCTCAGGCAACATCTCTCTGTCCTATATGAAGGCATGTTGTGCAGCTTTTTATATTTAAACATCTTAGCGCTCCATCTAGGAAAGCTACATTTGGGAACCTTGAAGTGTAGCAGGTGTGTGAGTACCTCTTGGTGGGCTACTGTTCACTTCCCGAGCAGCAAAGCCCAGAACAAAACTCAAACCAAGATTTGTGGAAGCAAAGCTGTGATGCTCACTTAAAGGTCTCCAGCCCGGAGCTGCAGAAGGGTAATGAACACTACCTGTTAGGGTTGTCTTGAGATGACTTCAGCACAAATTTCAACTGAAAATTAAGAATTGGAAGACAGATGACTCTTGTTCCTAAAAGCATTCGAAACTCTTAATCCTTTCATACTCAACAAAGCACTCTATGAGTACAGGTGCCTTGGAAACACTTTTTTTAAATAATGCAAAGCCAGGGCAAAGAAGTGAGAGCCACCAAAGATACTTAAAATAAGAAGGGAAATGATGTCATAGCTACAAATGGTATCCCAGACTGTCCAGCTGTTCCTCTCCTTCATGTTGGTGATGGTATTAAAGCACCTATACAGATGCCTTACACACACACACACACACACACACACACACACACACACACACAAGAAGAGAGAGACAGACACAGAGTAAGAGAAAGAGTTGGACGAAACCCCGAAGCTACAAAAAGGAAGGAAATGAGAATCCTGAATATTTCATTAGGATAAAAATGTCCCAATATAAGCTTTACCACTGAAGACAGTTATTCCGGGCTATCTGATCAGCAGTACAACTCCTTATCTCTCCCCATCACCAGAACAGTTTTGATACTTGAAGCAACATAATATATTACACTCTAATACCTATCTGCTTCAAACGCAGTCGGAAAACACCCACACCACATAAATCATACATGACATCACATTAGATCTTTTAAATAATGTTGTGAACACAGGAAAATATTCCAGGGATCCATTTTTCGTGTTTCTTTTGTTACTGCTCAAATGGAAGTGGCTACTTCTCCATCAGTTCCTTTTGATTAAATAAATCAAATGTGTGCAAAAGGCTTTCACGCATGACAGAGTGCATGCAGCTGACAAACAGGAATGGCCTCTCTTTGTGCCCATGGCCCAGAGTGCTTGTTCCAGCAAGCCTGGCCTCCTCCACGTGCCCTACCCCAAATTAGTCTGCTGCCTTTCCTCCTCCTTGGCATGTTTCATCAGTGCTTCCAACACCGACAGAAAGGGAGGGGGTCCCTGAACCCCTAGGCATCCCTCGCTCCTTGGCAGCATGACCATACCACCACAATGAAATAATCTATGTGCACTTCGCACAAGGACCTCTTTATCTGTTTCTGCATTCCCTTGACAAACACAACAGTGGGAACTCAAGAGACACAAATCAGGAAATATAGATCGTATGAAAAGTAGTAAAGAATGCCGCTGTAATGGATTCCAGCAATGGATTTTGGAGGAAATTCAACTGCAAACTAAAATGAACCTAAAGAATCTGGAATTTTTCTAATTCATATTTAACTAATTCACCCTTCCTTTCTTCCTTCTGTTTTTATGTCCTTCCCCAGCTCACACTTACGTTTGCTTTCAAGAGAACTCGCCCCCACTTCACACATTCACTTTCACAAACTTAGCTGCTCTTTAAACCCATGCAAGAAAGAGTTCTACATCATCTAGTCAGCATAAATGCTTCAGCTGGCTGTAAATGGAGCAAGGAATATCCATACCTATAGAAAACTGACACTATTGTTTTCTTATATTTCTTAAGATAGCAGACAAATTAATGGGTTTCATTGGGGTATTTTCACACATCTCTTTATACTTTGTTCTTATTCATCCTACTACTTTGCCTGATTCCCCAGTTTCCGGTCTTGTTGGAACTTTGGCCTTTTTCAAAATGCAAAAGCAGTCATCCTGTTCTCATGTCATACGTGTTATGACCCTCCTTTTCCTCCTCCACCTTCCTTAAGATCTCCTTTCCCCCTCAAAATCCTCCTTTCAGCTTTCATATCACACACACACACACACACACACACACACACACACACACACACACACACATCTATATTGCAAAAATAAGGGGAAAATGTGCTATTTTTTCCTGAGTCTAGGTTACTTAACTTGATATACTGGCTTCCAGTTCCATTCAAAGACACTGCTTGTGCTAATATCTCAAAGTAAATCAATTGAAGATATGGGCAAAGGCAAAAAATATTCTGCAAAGGACTCAAACAGCATAGAAAATAATTCTAAGAATTGACACATTGGAAGGCATTGAATTAAAAGGCTCCTGTGCAGTGAAGGAGCCATCAGCAGAATGAAGAGACAGCATCAGGAAGGGGGGAATTCTTTACCAACTGTACATCCAATCTAGAATCTACTTTTAAAATTCTAAACTTAAGTACAGAAGCCCCAAACCATCCCATCAGTAAATGAACTGAATAGACAGCTCTCAAGAGAAGAAGTGAAGAGGCTGGAGAGATGGCTCATTAGTTAAGAGGAGGCGCTGCTCCTGCAGGGGACCAGAGTTAGTTCTCAGCATCCACGTCAGCTCACAATCTGCTTTTAACCCCAGCTCCTGCCTTCTTCTAGTCTCTGCAAGCAACTACAATCACATACCCACATGTGTACATACCCATGTGCGCGCGCGCGCGTGCACACACATACACACACACACACACACACACACACACACACACACAAAATTTTAAAAAGTAATGAACATGAATCTTTTTTTAAAGACAAAATATAAATGGCCAGTAAGTGTTTGATAAAGTGTTCAACATCCTTCGTCATCAGGGAAGTGCAGATTACAGCCGGTTTGAGATTCTATCTCACCCCTGTAAGAACTGCCAGCATCAAGAAAGTAAGCAGCAAACGCTGGTGAGTGTTGGTGGCCAGGGACGGGGGCGGGGGGAGGGGCGACCCTCATACACTGGGATGGGAATGCAAACAGGTGCAGCCACTATAGAGAACAATATGGAGGTTCCTCACCAGCCTCAAACTAGGACTGCCCTATGATTCAGGATCCTACCCCTGGTTTCACAGTTGGAATTTTAAGGCAACACACCAGAGCTACTCTTGCACATGCATGTTAATTGCTACACTGTTGACAAAAGCTAAGAAATGGAATCAAACCTGATTTCTATTAACTGATGTATGTCTAAAGAAAGTAGAGATGGTGTAGATTTTAACTCAGGTGTGAAGAAGAATGAAATCAGACGTTTGTAGGAAAACAGGTAGAGGTGGGCCTCCTGTTCTCATCATGGGAGCACAGGTGGATTGGAAAAGGGGCGGAGTCAGGTATTTTTGCTATGACAAAGCCGAGATAAATGATCCTGCTTACAGAAAACTGAAATATTGTCATAGGGATGTACTGCTCACCTCCCTTAATTATTACAATAGCACATCTAGATTATTTTGGCTTTTGCATGAAAGAAAAAAACTATTGATTTGATGACTGGTACTTATTTAAGATTTACTTCTTTTAGAGATTTACATATGTTTTCAATTTTATGTGTATGTGTGAGTGCCTGCATACATGTATACTTCCCACATGAATGCCTTGTGCTCACACGGTCAGAAGAAGGAGTCAGATCCTCCGTAATTAGAATTACAGGATTCTGATGTGGATGGTGGAAATTGAGCCTAGGACCACTGCAAGAACATAAAGTGTTCTGAACCACTGGATCATCTCCCTGCCCCTTTTAAAATAGTATTTTTAATTTTTATTTATGAGTATACGTTGCTGTCTAAGTGTATGTCATGTGTGTGCAGTTGCCCTCAGAGGCCGGAAGAGGGCATTGGATCTCTGGCTCCAAACCACTGGGCCATTTCTCCAGCCCTTTATTATTTTTAACTATGTGTACTGTATGGGTCTGTGTGTAGGGATGTGCACATTAAATGCAGGTGCCCATGGAGTCCAGAAGAGGACATCGATCCCTGGGAGCTGGACTTACATGCCAGTGTCAGCTAGCTACCAGACATGGATGCCTCAGGACAGGTCCTCTGGAAGAGCATCAAGCTCTCTTAACCACTAAGTCGTATCTCCAGCCTCACGACTTGAATTTAGAAGGCAGCACAGAAGCGTATTATTTTATTCACATATTGTACATGGATGTATGTTTGTGCAGTGAGGGTGCACACGTGCACATGTACACGGAGCTCAGAAGTTACCCTCGAGTATCATTCCTCAGGAGCTGTCCACCTTGTTTTTGAGATCGGGTCTCTCTCTCTGGAAGGCAGGGCTTACTAGTTAGGCTGGGTTGGCTGGCCAGTGAGCCCAGTGAACCACTGTCTCCCTCTTGTCCAGCACTGAGATGGCAAGGACATACCATCATGTGGGTGCTGTGGATCAAGCTCAATTCCTCATGATTACACAGCAAACACTTTGCCAAATGAGCTTAGCCATGTCCTCAGTCCAAAGGTGGTGGTGATGGTGGTGGTGGTGGTGGTGGTGGTGGTGGTGGTGGTGGTGGTGGTGGTGTGTATGGGGTGGGAGGGGTAATGTATTATGTTTCACATGAGTGTTTCAATGTTGGTGGTCTTCCTATATTGTTTTCTACCTTATTTTTTGAGGAAGGGTCTCTTGCTGAACTTGAACTTGTCCTTTCAGCTGGGCTTGCTTACTGGTGAACTTCTGAGATTCGCCTGTCTCTACCTCTCTAGTGCTAGAGTAACAGAGCCATGCAGCCAACAACGATTTTTCTACATGGTTGTTGGGGATTTCAACTCAGGTCCTCGTGTTCACACAGCAAGCGCTTTACTGAGTCACATCTCACCAGCCATAGTGTGGTATCTTCCAAATCTGCGTTTTCAAGGAAATGGAATGAGGTAGCCGTTCCCACTGACCAAGCAACTTCAAGCCAATCGGTAAGAGCTTGACACGGACACTTTCAAGGATCCTGGCTCCCTGAAATGTATGGCTTGAAGGGCTGGGCCATGCTAATCATCATTTCTACTAACCATCGCCCAGCTAAACGGCACAGATTCCAGAGCTCATGGGTAGTCGTGCTAGTCTCCTGTGGGAGGCGGTCCAAACATGAGGCTCGAAAGAGCTCCCGGGTCGTCAGCCAGCACCATGCTTCTCTCCCAGACGAGGGCAGGAGCCAGGCAGCAAGAACCGTAGAAATAAAGCCGTATCTCTCGTCTCCTGTGACACACTTCTCTCTCACAAGAGCTTTCCACGAGGAACGTGCCTGCTCCCCTCTGCCGTTCCTCTGCGGCTCCTCAGTGCTCGTCACCAGTTATCAGCCACACCAAGACAAGTTCCATGCTCTACACCTCCCAGGTGCCCAGGTTGATTACAGGGGTGCATGATGATATTTTTTTTTTAAGTAAACCATATAGGGGCACAAAAAGGGACAAAGTGTGGCCCGAAGTTGAGGGAACAAACAAAAAACAAGAACCAGAAAATCATACAATAAAAAGACAAGGAACAATGAGATTTTACAGTCTGTTTCGAAAGCTTTTAATTTTACCATTCAGTTCTATCGCACACCGGAGCTTTAACAAAACGCTAAACTTACCCAGCACCTCACTCAACCAGTGTGCAGGGGCGAAGATAACTGGCCTCAGTAGAAGTAGTAGTCTACTGGGGTCAGAATTGAATCCGTGTACTCCTTAAATCCATAGCTTTTACATCTTCTGTGTGTGAGTACACACGTGTGCGTATGCATGCTCCTGTGTGCCTGTGTGTGAGTGCGAACGCTACAGTGTACATACAGCGGTCCAGGGCAACGTACAGAAGTTGGCTCTTTTCTCCTACCACAGGGGGTTGGTCACAAAGCTCATCAGCTAGCACCTTTGCCACTGAGTCATCTCGGTAACAGGAAACAACATTCTTTAGGTAGGAGAGGTTGACTTCTGTGTGTAATCCAAGGACTTACACTAACGAACCCCCTGCCTGTCCAGGCTGTCCCCTTGTCACACGTGTCAGTGTGCTCCATGTTTTCCAGCTCCTTCCTGGAGTACTTCCCACCACCTTGGACTGCAGAGCAATGGCAGATGTCCACAAATCACACTAACGTACTCAAATTCCGTACTGTTTGTGACCATTCTAGAACTAATTCCTCTTCACACCTGTTAAACCAGATGGGGTTTGAAGAACAACACCTCCTCTGAATCCAGCAGTAAGGGGCAATTCTCACCCACTCTTTACTTGAACCTGCCTTTGGAAGGGGTATCCCACACTGGACTAGTTCTCCTCCTTCCCACACAGTAGACCTAGTAGGCCTAAATAAAAATGGATTCAGTCCGCGCCTTCTACTGGCAGGCAGACAACACAGCCAAGTGGACAGTCATTGCAAGGTTGTGGTAACAAGTTTGTTTAGATGCAAGCTTCCTTGAGATCAACAGAGTCAACGCCATCAGAGGACACACAGCAAAAGGCAGCCCTGAAGTTCACATGTGCCTACAGAAGCAGAGGACTCAGAAGAAAGACCGGCACAAGTCTGGAGAAAGGAATTTCTCACTTAGATGATGGCCATCTGACAGAAAAACATTATGTGGCCTCACTGTACTTTCTTTCTCCCCCACTCCTCGATGTCATCATCCTTAATTATTAGAAACCACATAAAATAATGTACGGGCTGGTTTTGTGTCAACTTGACACAAGCTACAGTCATCAAAGAGGAAGGAGTCTCAGTTGAGGAAATGCTTCCATGAGATCCAACTGTAAGGCATTTTCTCAATTACTAATCAATGTGGGAGGGCCCAGCCCATTGTGGGTGGTGCCACCCCTGGGATGGTGGTCCTGGGTTCTATGAGAGAGCAGGCTGAGCAAGCCAGTAAGCAGCACCCCTCCATGGCCTCTGCATCAGCTCCTGCCTCCAGGTTCCTGCCCTGCTTGAGTTCCTGTCCTGACTTCCTTTGGTGATGAACAGCAATGTGGAAGTGTAAGATGAATAGACCCTTTCCTCCCCAACTTGCTTTTTGATCATGGTGTTGTGTGGCAGCAATAGAAACCCTAAGTAAGACAAATATTATCAACCTTTGAAAGTTTTAAATATGAATTTATCCACTGAAGTTAAAAGCATTAATATTATGCGTTTGCCTGTTGAGTCTCTGATGTTAGAGAAATCAATTTCTTAGAGGTTAGATGGATATACAAAATAACCAATTCCTAACAAGAAATCACTTTAAATCTAAAACCAGAGTTCTTTATGCAGCATTTCCTATTACAGAAAATATACGGTTTTCTAGTGCACCGAGGACCGCGGTGTCAGATGCTGGCAATTGGAATTTAACACCCTCTGGGCTTTAATAAACCCACTTTCTCCCCCTGTCACTTTTCTCCGCTCTTTCTTTACCTTTTTGTCCCTGGAGAAAAGTAAAGAAAGGGCAGGGATGCGATGAAACAGGGGCTGATGAGTCAGACCAGGCTGGCATCCAAAGGAACTTTCTTCTTCTGGCCTTCATCACAAAATAAATAAAATAAAACTAGTGAAAACATGACTTACGGGGGTTTTGCTTATTATATTTATTGAGAGGGAGAGAGAGAGACAGATAGACAGAGAGTGAGAGAGCACGCACATGTGCACATTAGAGCACACAGGTGAGAGATGCTTCTCTCCTTCCACCATGTGGATCCTGGGAATTGATTTCAGGTTGTCAGGTTGAACAGAAAGCACTTTCGGCAGCCTGAGACATCTGCCGGCCCCAGACTCAGAGCTGTAGGTGGATTTTCTTACTTAATGTGATATTAAGGGCAATCTTGACAACATGTACCAGGTAAAAGACTTTGCAGGGATATAAAAGCATGTGTGTTTTGTTTCTTTGTGTTTACTTTCAATTTGTTTTCCAGACCTCAGTCACTGCTTAGAACTCCCCCAGCATTTAAACCCTCGCCCCTCAGCTGATCAGCTGAACAGCTCAGACGATGGGATCAGTGTTTTCTGACATGTAAACTGTGACTGAACTCTCCTGGACAGTAATAGATTCTGAAAGAAAATAAAAAAGATTTTTGTGAACTCATTCGTGAACTATTTAAAATAGCACACATTTGTTTACAACAGAAGTTTTGGAGCTTATTCGTGCATTTGAAAATGTCTAAGAGAATAGAATGGAAAGTAGGACTTCTCAAGACTTATCTGACTGTTCATTCCTCTGAGGTAATATGTCACTAACACTTGTTCTACAAAACGAGGAGGGAAAAAATGAACTGCATTTACAATTCAATCATGCATATGTGTGAAAAAAATCATTTTATATTTGATCTCAGCCCAAAGGCAGAGAAGCAGTAGTCTCTGTTGCTTCAAATGGTAACTGGAAGGTATTATGAGTGTCATTAAGAAATTCAGTGAGGGGCGAGAGAGAGGGCTAGGCACTTAAGAACATTCCGGCTATTCCAGAAGAGCAGGGTTTGATTCCCAGCACCCACATGGCAGCTCAAAACAGTACCTCCAGTTCCTGGGGATGCAATGTCCTCTTCTGGCCTCTGAGAGCACCAGGCCTGCATGTGACACAGACACCTATTTAGGTACTTGAGATAGTGTGATATGACATCAGCAGCGTCCCCTTCCTGGAGTTGCAGGGAGAGAGGCGGGGACAGGAGGGTTCTTTGGTTTATTGGCCTGTGAGTCAGTGTATCCTGATTACCAAGCCCCAGACAGATCCTGGGGACCAACACCTGAAGTTGACTTCTGGCCACCATGAAGACACACACACACACACACACACACACACACACACACACACAATCTGAGTGAATGGGAAGGGAAGGGAGACCTAAGATTCTGCTCTTTCTTCGGCCAACAAAGCTCCTGCTTGTTCCCTCTCAGGTTCATTCATCTGATCAAATACAACACACCAAAGATTATTGTAATCAATAGTTTCCATACTGTGCTACAGAACCAGGAGATTCTCCACCTCTGTATTTTGATGTCCCTTTTTATCCCTTCTTGTCCCACCAGCCTCTACCAGGATCTAAAGACCACTATTCCACTCTGTTCTTCTACAAGAACTTTTGAGTGTCCACAAATGAGTTTGAGAACGCATACTATTTATCTTTCTATGATTTATTATGCTAAAAATAACTGACCTCTCCTTCCATCTATATTGCTGCAATCAATGATGGGCTTTCAGTCTTTTTTGGTTGAATAATATTCTGCATATATATAGCTCTTTTCTCTAACCACACATCCATGGATAGACATCTAGTCTGATTCCCTACTTTATTGATTGTGATTAATAGCAAAATAAGCACACGACTACAAGTATCTCTTTGGTATAATGGTTTTGCTTCTTTGTATTTATAACCAGTAGTGAAACTTCATGGTCATGTGATAGCCTGCTTTGTAGTAGTTTGAGGCATCTTCACGCTGTTTTCAAGGATGGCTAGACTAATTTACCTCCTTGGCAATGCTACATAGAGTGTCCATGCATCCTCACCAGCATTTGTTATTTTGTCTTTTGATAACATTTCTAACTATAGTGTTGTGGTAGCTCATTTCTAACTGGCCAGAAGGTGAAATTCACAAGACATGAAAATAACTGATGCTAGAGGAGCTGAAAGATTGTTTGCCCTGCCTTGACCTTTGACTTCATCTACATGTACTGTGTTACCACCATGAGCTTCCATTAAGACTATGAGTGCCATGCCTCAGTTTAAAAAAGAATAATAACCACAGAATCTGTAACTCATTTCAGTCTCTTTTTCTTATTTACATGAGAGAACTAAGCCCAAAGAAGTCACCTGCTTTGCCTAAGGCTTTTCAACAAGAAGTGGTTAAACTAAGAACAAGAAATCCACAGTTCTATATTTGATATTCATATAACCCAAATCATATTCACTCAATATGTATTCTGTACATGAATATATATACACTAAGTTAACCTATGAATCTGAACAAGTATCTATTTAATACAGATTAAAATACCAATCTTCTGATTAAATTATAGAAAACCTAGTCATTCCTACTCTGAAAATTTGGGGTTTTTGGATAATTTAAGTAGGTCTAGACTAACACTTCCCTTGCATTATTTATGAAGATGTGTGCCTAATGTAAACATGGTTAGCACTTGAAATACTTAACTCCTATATAATGTGCAAAAATAAAGATGTTGGAATACTTTAATAGCAACCAACCAAGCCCTCATATTTTTTCAACTATTTGTGAAAACACTTCTGTAGCATTCTGTGTGATAAGTGTATCTTAAAAAATAAATTGGCATCAAAAATACCCTTAATCAAGGAATCTGGTGTTATGGGTTGTAACTTAGAGGCAGAGCAAATGCTTAGTAGGCATGAGGTCCTGATTCCCCATACCAGAAAGAAACAAATAAGATAAGCTTAAGAAGCATTGTGCGTTCTCTGTCATGTGTCTTCCTATCACTTCCACAAAGCCAATGTTTCGTTCAAAGTGGAATCAAGTTTTCAAAATTAATGTTAAGGCAAATTAAACGAAATGACAATGTCAAATGTGTGCGCTTAAATTGAGAATCTAGCTTTAGAAAACAAAAAGACATAAAAGTCAAGCCACATACATTTTTAGATTGCTTTTTCTGTGTCCTTGAAGAGTGACCTTGAAATTTGGATTGAGATTGCATCAAATCTGTAGATTGCTTTTGGTGGAAGCGTCATTTTCAATGATTAATTCTTCTAATCCTCGAGCATGGGAGGTCTCTCCATCTTCTCTCTTATTCTTCAGTCTCTTTCCTCAGTCACTGAGTGGTTTTACTCCTGCTCGCCCATCACCCCGCAGAGTTCAACTTAAAAATACCTGCTTTGGAAGCTTCCCTGTCTCCTGGACACATCTAGTTACCACTCCTCACTCAGTGCTCCTCCGCCACCTGGACCCCCTACTGTTCTTCAATATGGCTTCCCTTTTCTTCTTTCTGATATTTCTCATCCTCAAAAGCATGACTCACCTCTGTTTGCCCAGTTCTTAGCAGAGTGCATGATCACATATGTGATGCACACACAATATGCTTCCTGAATGAATAGGAGGAGTCATTGGAGATGACAAGCCCGTTCTCTTTGGGTTTCTCTCCATGCCACGGGACTCAGCCAAGTTCTAGGTAATGTCCCTGGATAATCACATCAAATTACTATACACTCCAAATTACTCTAATTTCAACTTCATTCGTTTGGCTGGCTTTTCCAAGTCTGTCTTAAATAAAGAGGTTTTCTCTACTCAGATATTTCAAATAGAGTGGTTTTTGGACTGGATTATTTTAATATGTGACTTACCTCTAGGTCATGTTCCATGTATTGAGCTTTCTATACCAAATGACTGAGTTTTTTAATTTTTTTTAAAAAGTTTCTGTTGAAGATCTGTCTAGGCAGACTATTATAGCCACCTGTGTTCCTGTAATCACAACTCCTTTCTTTAGCCAAACCTTTTCAGGTTTCATACCAGCCCTGTTTTTGTCCCTTTCTTTGGGAATAGTGTGTGTGTGTGTGTGTGTGTGTGTGTGTGTGTGTGTGTGCGCGCGCGCGCGCATGTAGGGGGCAGGGGGCGGGGGCGCTTAACTACTCTGGAATGAAAGGAGATTGGAAAATGATTAAAATAACCTTTACATGGAAGGTGGAACTGCTTTTGGCTCAGAATAACCAACATAATTCAAAATACATTCAAACTCCAGTTTAGTATCTAGCTTAGCATTCCTTATGAAGTCACTGTACGACCAGCCTAAAGCAAAATAAAGTATTTTCCAGTTTACCAAAACAAAACAAAACAACCTGAACTCTTCACTTCTGAATAAACACATCAGCACACCACCCTGGTGGAGCATCACGACCGTTAACATACACAAGAACATCAGCACTCCCGCCTTCGAGGTCCTTAGTACTGCAGAGGAAAGAAAAGAAGCTGGCCCCATGGGTTTGTAATCTAAATTAAACAAGCAACATGAGTCACACAGGTTTCACAGGTGAGAGTTAATTAACATTTTATCCCAAGCAGAGAAGGAAAGGGGATAGAAAATTAAAATCAATAGTAACAGCATCAGAATTCACTTCAAACATTACAGGAGTCATTTGTAATGTGAAGATAATTTTAAAAGCTTGTCACACTGCCAGGCCCACCTGATGCCCCTTGCGTTTGGATCTACTGGGCCAACTCCAAAATGCACATTTTCAGATTCTCTCATGCAGCCTCACAGATGAAGGACAGAACTGCCTGAAGTCACAAGATGGGGCAAGGTGAACTCTGGGATGCATGTCTGTTTTATGATTCAAAGACCAACACTTCTCTTCCCACACTCCCTGTGACTAGGGACACAATGACATTGACTCTATGGTTATCTCACGCTCAAATCCTTACTACCAAAGACTACTATTCAAAACTGACATATCAACAATTTAAGCCTCTATAATTGAATTCTCATGCAATTAGCTTCATTTTTTTATACCAAGTCATTAAAATATATGTATAGAAACACTGGCTACCCAACCAGCCACCTATGATTTTTTAATGTAAAACTGAATTCATTTTCAACACTGAAGTGCCAATAACACAAGCTATTCTTAAGAAGACAGCAATATACTTCCTATTAAAGTGAAAGGGTGCTGAAATGTATTCCCCATTAAATCTTGCAGCAAGATGTTCTCAAATAAGAATCCCAAATATCGGTAGGCTAGACCTGAAAAGTTCAGAGTGGGACGCTCGCCAGGCAATGGTCCTGATGATGAAGGTTCTGAGCGTTGGCTCTTAGCAGCCACAGAGTATGCTCTGCCCTCGATCTGCCCCAGGAAAGCAAGATAAACAGGTTCCCCACCTGTCTATCAGACTGCTACAAATGTGGCAAAGTCAGCATCCAAGCTGCAGACAGCCACAGCTCACATCACTGACATAAATTATACTTAATTGGGCAGCCACACAGAAAAAAAAAAAAAAAAAAAAAGAGGCTGCTGTGCTAGTTCCAAGCTAGATCTTGCTGTTAACTAGTCCCTCCCTGAGATTCTCAATTTATGACTGAAAGATATATATTCATATCTTCATGGGTATATGTTCATATACCCACCCCTACCAAAGTCTGAGTATTATAGGATTGCAGAACAAAAGTATAAAGATTTCATACCCTTCAAATAATTGTGTACCAACCACATGGGGAAATAACAACAAGAAAAAGTACAACAAATGGTACATAAAATGCCTTCTGCAGCAAAAGTAGTGCAGAGACCTAATAGCAACCACTTTCTGGAAGACACAGTGACTGTGTTATTGGAAGACGCCATCAGCTCGGTTATTTTCTACACAAAGAACTAAAAGATAATAACCTCTATGCACAAACGAATCTTGGGCTTTACAAACATGTCAGAAGCATCAAAAGGCATTAGAGTAAGCCCTACCCGATTGGTGATTTAGCCTTGGCTCTGGATGCTCCAAAGGAAAACGGAGACCCAGTTTTTTCAGTGCACCAGAAGCACTCTCTTAAAAAGCTTTCTCCTTTTATCTTGTACAGACAAATTGTTTTCCAAATATACTGCTGGGATTGCTGATCCTCCAGCTGACCCCCTTACCCAAAGACTTGCTACAGCTTCAACATGGAAAAAAAGAAGTCAGAAATTTTTATCAGTTGAGTTGTGTGCCCCCCCAAATATGTGGACATCCTGACATCCAGTACCTTTGGATCTGGCTCTATCTGGAAATAGTCTTTTAAGATGAGGTCATTAGGCAAGTCCTAATGTAATACAAGTGATGTCATTATGAGAAAAGAGAGTAGACAGAATGTCGTGCAAGGACTTAAGGGCTGGAGCACAGCCAAGGATAGCCAATGGTGTTCAGCAAACCAATGGAAGACAAAGTTTGGGAGCAAGGATTCTCTCCTACCAGTAACAAGAGGAACGCAGCCTGCCGACACTTGATTTCAGACCCTGAGTCTCCCAGACCCCAGGCACTTCTTGGGTTTTTGTTTGTTTGCTTGTTTTTGTTTTTTTTTTTCAAGATATGGTTTTCTCTGTGTAGCCCTGGCAGTCCTGAAATTCACTTTGCAGACCAGGCTGGCCTCGAACTCACGGAGATCCACCTGCCTCTGCTACCTGAGTGCTGGGACTACAGGTCTGCACCACCACCTGATCTTCCTTGTTGTTTAAAGCCACCTCACTTAATAGGAGTCCTTAGAAAATCAGTTCAAGGGTTGGTTCTTCTAAGTTTGGGGTTTTGTTTGTTTTTTGTTTTGTTTTGACTTTCAAGTAGAACAGCATGGAATTATTCCCGATGGGTGGACTATCTCGGTGTCTAAGACCTTCCATATTAGACATTTTTATCCACCATCGAATGAGAAACAAAAAAGTTCTAATGCAATTCAACTCTTTCAAACCCGAAGTATCACTGGGATCCAGGAAGCTGCCCTCCCTTCCCTCCTAAGGGAACCATGCAGGAAGCAATGAGGCGGATCCCGAAGGTGCCAGTGGTCAACCTCCACCCTGCATTTCGTGCTTTAGAACGCACGGGAACTTGTTTTTAACTCTGCAGGTATGAGCATATAGATAGTACCTCTGTCCCTCAATAAAATCAGCAGCAAGTGAGAAAATGGACAAAAACACAATTTAAAAAAAAAAAGTGACATGAAGGAGACTCTTGTTTGGATAGTTTGGAACAGATACATGGGATAAATTCACAAGAATGGGGGGAATGCTCTAGAAAACAGAATCTGAGAATTTGCTATTATTTATATTTTTAGAGCTCTCTGGACCTTAGTTTTATAGATGAGAAAATTATGCTGAAGATACATCATTGAGACACCACTGCCAACCATGGGCTGGGCAGGCTCCCCACCAAACTACAATTTGCATGCTGCTCAACCTTTAAGAGGCGGAGTGGCAGTACTTGGTTATAATATGCATCAAACAGCCCAGCTAAAACCAGATTTGTTTCAGAGGGAAGGGAGTAAAAAGAGAGGGGAGGAAGAAAGAGGAAGGGAGAGAAGAAATTGATCATTTAAATATAAAATGGAGGGCTGGAGAGATGGCTCAGAGGTTAAGACCACTGGCTGTTCTTCCAGAGGTCCTGAGTTCAATTCCCAGGACCCACATGGTGACTCACAACCACCTACAATGAGATCTGTTGCCCTCTTCTGGCCTGCAGGCAGAACACTCACTGTATAAATAATAAATAAATCTTTATATATATATATATATATATATATATATATATATATATATATATATATATAATGGAGAACATATTCCTACACTATGTCAAAATACTCAACATGGGCCCAAAAAAGATGGTTCAGCGGGTAATGCCCTTGTGACTAAGCCTGGCCCAGGTTCGATCCTTGAGACCCAGACTGTGGAAAGAGAGAATTGACAGAACAGACTTCTTAGAAGTCTTATTTTGACCTCTATATGCCTGCCATGGCACACACGTGTACATATGCAAACACAGACACATATAAAATACATGTAAAAAGTTATCAAAATATCCAACATTTAAATGCATGAGAAAGCATGACATTTAAGGTAAAAATCTAGTAACAGAGTTTTCAAAGGCCATGATTACAACTTGGGATCTTATAGACAGACAGATACAGAGGCGCGCGTGCGCACACACACATAGGAGAGAGAGAGACAGAGAGAGAGAGAGAGAGAGAGAGAGAGAGAGAGAGAGAGAGAGAGAATGAATCATCCCAGAAGGTCATTGAAGGCTTACAACAGCAGCCCGTCCATTTAGCTCTGACCCCAGCACAGTACTGGAAAGGACCTGCTCTCCCTCACTTCCCGTAAAAGTGCAGCATTATAAAAGGGAAGTGAGCAGTAGAGGATGATCATCAAAACCTATTTTCAGGACCAGCTCCTCCTTCCATTTCCCCCCTTTTATTGACTTTTTAAAATTCCACTCTGCGTGCTCTCAGTCGGCTTGGTTGCAGGGAACATTGTTTAATGTACCTTATTGATTCACTTGTACACATTTATACTGGGGTAGAAACTTCTGCTATAGTGCATTTATTGATCTTTTAATTATTAATGTAGGCTACAAAACATGAAGAGCTTTATTGTAAAATTTTTTATATTTTTCCCACATTATAGCAAAGAAAATTATCAAAAATTGTCAGCTCATGAAGCACGGAACCTTGCACAGTCCCTCTGAAAAGGCTATGCAATAGGCTGTGCATCTAGGGTGCTGGTACTAAAAATTAATTTTCTAAAGACAGGATGATATGAGCCTAAACGATTCACTGGATGAATTATTTTTCTTAATTTCCAGAAATACTATGATAGGCAGGCCCTAACTTGACCCCAGCAATAAGGAATACTCCATCTCAGTGTGGCTGCAGAACTATATCAGACGAGCAAGCTTTCTGGAAAAAAAAATCATAAATTAAGTTTCTGTTCAAACAGTCACAGACAAACTTAAGTGCCACATGGTATCTGGAAAAAATGCTTTATCCCACTTAAATTAATACTTCTAAAATGTTTCTATTTATTCTTTGAGAATCTCATGCATGTATATAATGCATTTTTATCATAGTCACACCCCGAAATCTGTCTCTCCAACAGTGGAGGTGAGCAATGTAATATTCAGTCTTTATTAAAAACATGGAGACAACAAAGACACCCGGTTAAGATAAGAAGAGACAAAACTGATTGTTAACTTCCTCCACCTCACTCCTGAAATAGCACTTTGGCTAGCCTTACAGCCAACTTGAACTTGGATGAACAAGAAGGTATATTCCTAAACCCAGGCCTAATCCACTCTACAGACTTCTAGTGAAAGCCAATTTTACACACACACACACACACACACACACACACACACACACACACGAGAGAGAGAGAGAGAGAGAGAGAGAGAGAGAGAGAGAGAAAAGAAAAAAAAAACAAACACCACTGACCAGCAAGTGCATTTCCTGTTGCATCTTGTGATTTCCAATATCAAGGCAACGATGTGTGTAATAAAGTCGAGTCACCTCAGCATCAGGGATCAACTTTAGAATAATAACTTAAATTGGTGTTTCTGCTTTCCAAGGTCCTTCACATTTGCTCTTTCCTGGATGATAATGGGGATATCTGCCACTTCTGGACCCAGTGGTTCTGAATGTTAATAGAGGCTCACACATCTCAAACAAAAGAGCAAGGACCTGAGACTAGTGACGGAATCCTTTACAGAACTATTCAAAATAGATAGGGCAACTTTTTTAGGACTAATTTCTCTGGCCAAGGACACCACTTACTGGCACAAGTTACATACTCTACCTAGAATGTATATTTCCATAATTATATATAATAACACATTTAACAAGAAAGGATATTAGGCTAGACCTTCTAGAAGGAACCATCTGAGTAAATATACATGTCACCACAAAAGTCATAATTGGTCAATATCTTAAATCTGTTTGACTTTTATCATTTTAAATTCTCATATATCTAATTTCCCAATCCCAGTGAACACACAATGGACCTTCCACAGCAAACACAGGAGATGTGAGGGCTGATTCGCATTCTTTCCCACATCCCACACAGACCAGGGATTCTGGTCACTTAAATCAGTTCAGAAAGAAAATGGGGTTACACTTTTAAACCACTGTTCTTTTCTTTCTGAAGAATTTCAACTTTAATTTAGACCTAAATTCATCATCATAATTAGTTTCTTTACAAATTCTGTGTATTTTAAGTGAAATGACTAGGGAAAACACTATTTTAAAGATGTCATTTTCCAAATGTAATCATAAAGCATAAAAATGTCACACTATTTCCTGTGAAAAGCCCTTTTAACCAGGCCCCAATAGTACACAGTATATGATACCATCTAGAAGAGAACAGTTTTCTAAATTCAGCCTTAGTGTTTTACATGTAGAAGTCTTTAATCAGTTTTTTCCAACATAATAACAGGCAGTTATGTAGCAAATTATACAGTCCATATAATAATTTATAGAAAGTCTCTTTAACATTATATGAAGAAAAATATCATATTCTAAAATTCTCTATTCTAAGGTAAACTGCCTTTCTCTCATACTGTATAGACTAACAGTGGAGCTGGTTCTTAATTAAAAATGTTAAAGGTAAAGCTCACATTATCTCTATTATATATCCCACGTCTCCTATATATTTGAATAGAAACAACATTTTTATTAACTTGTTTTCAGATAGAAGCATTTTACAACCAATAGCTTTTTAGTTGTATATTAGAGATGTTTTAGGAGGAAAAAATGAAGGAAGCTTACGCTGAAGAGAGACAGCAAGATGGTAGTTCATTCTTCCTGGGTTCTGTGTGCACAATTCCTTCTTGTGGTGGCTCATTACAGCAAGCAAATGTGAATGATACTTGGTCTCAAAAGTTCTGAAACTAACATATTCCTAGTAGTTTTGCTGATCGGCAACGCAGCTTAGCACTTGCTTCTATTAAAACAGTAAAGTGTCGTTGTTTTAGATCCTGCCTGCCTCTGCTTCTACTCACTTCCATCTAACCTACTTTTCAGCTTTTCATCTTCATGGTTAAACAGGGCTGCCCTTTATGGGCCATGCTCACCAATCTACAAAGACACATTTTTTAAAAATCTATATTATCCACCACTTCTGTCAGTTTCCCCAGTTCCAACTAAGGAGATCAATTGACACCAGCTGTTCACTGCCATCTTCCATGATCCATTCATTCAGCAAATATTCTCCGTGTGTCTGTTCTGTGCCAGAATTCTTCAAGTGTACTGGGGATATGTTAAAGACCAACAACAGACAGCAATTCTTTCCTTCATGGGGGGATAATACAGTAACATTCTAGTTAAGTTGGTGGCCAAAAGCGCCTGTGATACAGACCCAGTTAAAACCCAAAGGCCTGAGAACAAAAGGAACAGTGTATGAGGTCTCAATGGTCCAGGGTAGGAGATGAGAAATCAGGCGGAAAGAATTCTTACTGGTAAGTATCTTGGCAGTTAATTGGACATCCACAGCCTAGCCAAGCTTGCACAGACAATTAGCCATCACTCCCTCAGAGGTGTGGTGATAGCGGTGGCTCCTTCAGGACAGGGGAGTGGTGAGGACTGCTAAAGTTCTAGGTAGTTCTCAAGTTGAACTGATGGGTTCTGCTGAGTGACTGGACATGGACACATGTGGTGGTGTGAATGAGAATGTCCCCCATAGGCTCAGCATTTGAACATTTGGCTCCCAGTTTGGTGGCGCTGTTTAGAAAGGCCTGGGTGGTATGGACTTCCTGGAAGAAGGATTTGGGAGTGAAAAGCCTTCACCTATTTCTAATTTGCTCTCTCTGCTTCATGCGTGCATTTGAAGATGTGGGAGCTCCCAGATTCTGTCCCTGCCACACAACTGCCACTTGCTGCCATGGCAGACACCTCTCTGGAACTCTAACCCCAGATAAACTCTTCCTTCTATAAACGCTTTGGTCGTGGTGTTTTGTCACAGCAACAAAAAAGTACCTGATACAGTGTGTCAGAGAGACTCTCAAGCTGATGTCTGGGGTTTGAAGGTCAGCACACTGCAATGTCTGTCTGTCTATAACATGATCCCTTTGGCTGTTGTATGATAAACAGCTGGGAAGAAATAAGGGAGAGCTGAAAAAGTAATCACGAGGCTACTTTGATAATCTCACTTGAGGACTGTACCTGAAATGCTATTACTCTTCCTTAGAAACAAAATGGCTAACAGCAAACAAGTTACTGTAGAACAGTAAATTTCGCCACAGGTGAGCGGACAGAGGGCAGATGGGATGCAGGCACCCCTCCAATCATACTCCGCTGGAACATTTTCCATGGAAGCAGGAGACCCGTGTTTTCTATCAACTCAGAAACTCTCTAAGCATGCTTTGTGCTACATTTTCTAATAGGTCCAGCCCAGGGGGCTCTCAAGCATAAATCCTCAAGCTCTATTAAAACCCTTGAGAAGAGGGTCAAGGCCCAATCAATAAGCTCATCCAGTGACACTGTGAAAAGCCCCAGCAGCTCTAGAGTCCCTTGAAGAGATCTGATCCCCTGCCCTGGCTGGGGGCAGGGTGCTAGACAGGGGCTGCCCTGGCAGGGAGGAAATAAGTCCTGGATCTGTGGCTCCTTTGTCTGCATAAGTTGTTTTTTTGTTTTTTTAGTTTTTTGGTTTTTGTTGTTTTTTTTTTTTTTTCCCTGAACAAAACACTCTCCACTCCTTTCCCAGAGAGTGTCTCCATCTCAGTGACAATCTCAATCTGCGGGGCATGAGGAAGGGCATGAGCTAATGTTCCTTTCCAGTAAAAGCCCAAGACTTCAGGGCTTCTCGGAAAACAGGTTCTGGGCACCGTTGTCATGGTTCTAAGAACCTGTTATAGAAACAGACAAAGAGAGTTTAGCTCACCCTAGTAAGTCCTGAAGTCATTTTCCCCAGTGAACCAATAGCTAATGAGGAAGCTGTGCCTTCCAGCACTGGGATGTTCAGAGGAAAAGAGCCTAGGATACCACCTCGAGGATTTCTAAGGCACACAAAGGAGACTGTAAATCTGTCCTCCGGCCTGGAAGGCAAACACAAAGCAGGCAGGACACTGGGATGGACTACTAAGCAGTTGTGGGTAGAGGGATGGGTGACACGTGATGAAGCACTCCAAGAACTGATATTAAAACAAACAACCCGAGTGTAAATATGAACACTATTTGCTTCAATTAGGTCTAAGCTACAGGAGTGTGAACTTTAATATTTCCTCAGTGTACAGCTCTGCGAATGCTCTCACCATTATTAAAGTGTGTTTATACAGGGTTTGGCTTTTCATTTATTATGGAAAAATTACATCTTGCCAACAGCACCACAGAGGCCTAAACAGTAAATCCTCCACTGACCTTGAACCCAAGCTTTAGCAAACAGTCACTCTCCTTGGTGCTGAACTGCCTAACTAACACACTGTGTAAATGGCTGTGAATATAAATTACAGACAGCTACAACGTGTCTTAGTGTTATGGATTACCTGTGGTTTCTCCAGAAGGCAGGGTCTGCAGAGGAACTCTGGTGCCAAGAAGAGTTCCTAGTGTGAGCGCTCCCCGTGCGTTCACTCACAGACGATCATCATTGGCTTAGGAGCAGTAGAGTGACAGGGCCTTGAGCCCCAAGGAGGTGCTGGCAGGGTGCTTGCAGAGTCTGGTCAGGTTTTCCAAGAGCAAAGAGAAAGAAGCTTCTCAAGAGAGATGCCGTACTAAGACGTGAGGTAAAACAGCACCTGAACCTGCGAGGCACTGGGGACAAGCAACTGGCAACCAAGTCAGCCGAAGATCAGTCTATCCCCATTAAAGACGTCGAAAAAAAAGCATCAACATAGGAAAGCGCTTACAAGAGAATAGTAAATGTGGACAACAAGATACAAAACAATAAAGACATAAAACTAGGATTACAGAGGGTAGAGGTTGACAGAAAATATGTAGAAATCAAAGCCATTGGGTGTAAGTGACAGAATTAGGAACATATCTATTTTCCTTTGAAATTCCCTTTAACCTTACCATAAACTAACACTCTCTCTCTCTCTCTCTCTCTCTCTCTCTCTCTCTCTCTCTCTCTCTCTCTTACACACACACACACACACACACACACACACACAAACACAAACACACACTCTTTAAAAGGATTACTAGAGATCAGAAGATATGTGAATATTCACAGCAATGTTTGTAATGGTAAAAGTGGGGGCTCCGAGCAAGGTAGTAATTAGCCGGTCACACTAACAGGAAGCAGGAATAAGAACATTGTCTGACCATAAACACAAGAGAAGATATTTCATGATATACAAAAGACCATAAAGATGTGAGACAATGTGACAAGGAATTTCTGGAAAAGAAAGTAGATAGTAAAAAAATAAATTGAGCCTACAAATTAATGAATAACAGTAAATAAAACAGCACAGAATAAAAACAGGAGATTACACAGAATTTTTGAGGGAACTCCTAGCACATTGCCAATTCTTCAAAAGCCAGTCAAGCACAAAGAAATCTGCCTCCAAATCCATTAACTAGAAATCCATTTTCTTGCTTCCAGACAGCAACCCAACTTCAGAATGCAGTTAATCTATCCGTAACAAGTTTATCAAATTTCTGTTGAAAAATTACCATTTTTATATATCATGTTAGTCCAAGTCAGTTTCCCAGATGCTGCCTGGAACTAGAGCAGCTAAACTCTTCAGTTACTGGGTCTGCCCCTCCAGGACAGAAGGCTGGAAATGGAGACAAAAGTAAGTGGTATCTAGTGGTATAATGCAAATGATGGCCTCTTCCCTTGGCAACCACATCATCACCACAATATGCCCTAGGCCTCTCCTCTGAAAAAGCAGGTATAATTTCAAAGAATTATGAGATTCCAATGACATATCAATGATAGCTTAATTTTTGACACAAAGTAGATACTCTAAAATGCTTCTGAGTAGATAAACCAGCATGCTCTGGTAGCATATGATACCATGAATATACAAGGAGGGAGAAGGAAAAGAATGGCATTCTCCATGGGTCTATTCCCCTCTAATATATAATTTCTTTTTATCATCAACATCTCTGCCAAACTGCCACTGTCGTTACTGCTCCCCCTAAGCAAGCCTCCCTGTCACCATATGCCATCCTTAGTCTTAAGAGCATATTTCTGTAGCTGTTGCCTTCTCTCAGAAAGGTAAGCTCCAGAATAAGGACAGTGCATCTTTATAGTTCATGAGCAGGCAAGTAACCATCAAGCCATGCGGAGAGGAAAGTATTTCTACACCTTCAGTCCAGGAAGAACCCTTTAGAGTCAAGATCTACATGGTGCAGTAAGGCAATTCCAGATCCTTTCTGAATTGAGACAAAATTTCTGAAGATCCAGATGTGAAGAGCACACCTGACCCTTGTAGTATGTAAGATTAAGTAGCACCATCCAGAGGTGCTTAAATCATCCTTGAAGCTTAAGGAGATCCATGGATAGAATTCATGGAAGTATTTAAACTCAGATTAGAATTTCAATTATGAATTTGGACAACTAAAGCACTCATGACAGAAGTAACAGCACATGTCTATTTGTCACCAACAGAAGCCATGAATGTTTTCATATCTCAGTGCAATTCTTGTGAGTGTGTCAAAATATAATCTATGTTCATCACCATTATAGTGGCCATTATAGCCACCACAAGACCTAACATATGATAACAAAAGGGAATATATGTTGCTATAACCCAAATATGTTTAAATACTTGGACAACTATTTCATTATAGCTGCAGCCCTACCAGGCTTGGTATTCAATACATTTACACACTTCACTCTGAGGAAGAGGCCACAGATTCCAGCAGCCAGCTAAAGAAGTCCATGGCACAAAAGGCAAGAACCTTGCTCCTGGCAGTCTGGCCCAAGCACTGAAGGCATTATGCAGTCATCGAGTCCATCACTTATAACACTTTCAAATGTGAATATTAAAACACTATTTGTGAATTCACAACATTCTAATACACACACACACACACACACACACACACAGGATTTATGTGTATAGAACTACAGTATGTATTACTTGCATATTTAGAAAGTTCAAATCTAACCACATGATTTATATTTTTTAAAATGCAGCTTACTCATACAATAGTTTAACTTGAGTTATTTTTATTACTTTTTCCCATAGGGCTTAAAACAAACATTTTTGTCAAGGATTTGGGTTTGAACCCTAAATCAAATTTATTAACACATCATTATAAACCTTGTTTTCTCCTCTATACAATGTGAATGATAATATTATACCCCATGTCCTGGTTGGTTCTTGTCAACTTGACACAGCTAGAATTATCAGGGAAGAGGAACCTTAACTGAGAAATTATCACCATCAGAGTGCCTGGAGGCAAGTCTGTGGTACATCTCCTTAATTAATGATAGAAGTGTGTGGGCCCAGCCCTCAGGAGCAGGGTGGTGGTCCTGAGTAGTATAAAAAAGTAGGCAGAGCAAGCCATGAAAAGCAAACCAGTCGGCATTGTTCCTTCATGATCTCGCTGACTTCTCTTTATGATGGACTGTAATTTGTGAAGTGAAATACTGCTGTGATCAAACACCATGACCAAAAGCAACCTGGGGAGGATAGGGTTTGTTTCACCTTGGAACTCTCAGGCCACACTCCATCACTGATATTAGGGCAGGAACTCAAGGGAAGAACCTGGAAGCAAGAACTGAAAGCAGAGGCCATGAGGAAATAATGTTTACTGACTTGCTGTACATGGGTGCTCAGCCTGCTTTCTTATAGAACCCAGGACAACCTGCTCAGGGTTGGCACCACCCCACCATGAGCTGGCCCTTCCACATCAATCATTCATCAAGACAATACTGCACAACCTCGTCTACAGGTCAATCTCCTCAATTAAGATCCCCACTATCCACACGTCTAGGTTTGTGATAAGTTGGAAAAAGACCAACCAGCTCAAAACATTAAGAGGATTAAACAGTGCACACACAGCACTACATAATACCTGCAAAGTCCTCAGTATAGTATTTCATACAGTGAATACTCAATTCTCATAGCAGTAACACTGTCCTAGTGGTTAATGTCATTTATTTATAGTGTCTTCAATATTATTCCTTTAAAAGAATCTATTACTAGGAGGCAACCAGCAGACTGCTTCAGGACACCAAGTCCTCACAACAGACTACCTGGGTTGGAATTTTACTCTTCCACTTCCAAGCTCTGTCAATTTATCAGAGGTTATAACTCAGACACATATCTCCCAGGGGTGTTATAAGGTTCAAATCAGTAACCATATGTAAAGCACACACAAAAGTGCCTGGTATACAGCACTTTGTAATTATTGGTTATTTTTATTGCAATGGTAGTTATTATAACAGTATTCCATCAAGTTACAAAGAACTTCTTCACCCTTCTTGAATCAAAATGTTACTGAATATTTAGTATCACAAAGCGGAGTTGGTCCAGTTTATTATTCCATGAATAAACTTGATGTTAATGAGGACAAGGAGGATTACCAATCCAGCCTCATGTATTTCCAATGAGTGACTAGAACTATCCAACATCCCATGGCTTTATAACCACATAATTCCTGTGCAAGAAAGAAGCAAGAGTTTGAAATGGTTCTTTTATATATTCTGGGGGCAAACACAACTTTGCTCTTTTTTTTTTTTTTTTTTTTTTTTGTTTTTTGAGACAGGGTTTCTCTGTGTAGCTTTGCGCCTTTCCTGGAGCTCACTTGGTAGCCCAGGCTGGCCTCGAACTCACAGAGATCCTCCTGCCTCTGCCTCCCTAGTGCTGGGATTAAAGGCGTGCGCCACCAACGCCCGGCCACAACTTTGCTCTTTAAATATGTGCATACAGGTGCCCTCTGAGGCCCTTGCTGGAACTTGCCTTGGAGAAAGGAACCATGGAGACGTTGGACTTCATGACAACAGCAAGGCCCACGTCAGCACCACAGGAGCAGAGCCTCAGCTGGTTCCCAGAAGGGAACAAGGCCTGATCCTCAACTGGCAATTAGTAGGTGTGACTTAATTTAAACCGACACTAACCACTGGTCTCTGAGAATGGGACTGATGACGTCATTTTCTGAAGTGAAAATAACAGTAAAAATAATGACAAGAAACACTTTGCTTCTCCCATGGTTTTAGGTATTTGAGTATACTTCATCATCATGGGAAAATTACGGCATGAAGCCATTCTCACTAATATTTCACCATTTTGTGTTTGTTGTTTGCTGCTTCAGAGTTTTATAAATTCAAGACTCTGCAGTATGCCATCTCAACTCTCTCAATAATGAATATTCAAACCATATGACATATACCTCAGTAATTCCATTACACTGTAAAAACGAATGCCCATCATGTCCAGAACTCACAAAACATCCAAATGCTTGATCTGCTTTTGTTATTACAATAATTATAAAGTTATAAACTTTAAGAAGTATTTATGTTTCTCCCAGATGCACAGAGAGGTATCCCCTGCAGACACTATTTTCCAACATATGTGGCTAAAAGTCCATTCCCGAGAGAGAGAAAAACAGGAAGCTTTATATCTTGAAAGGAAAGTAAAATTTGGCACAGTGCAGATTTAGTACCCAAAGATTATCAGGCAGTCAAGTATTCAGGGTGGAGACAGGCAGATGTGACCATCAGAGTGCTCCATTCTTCAGTGGTCATGCCTGCACTGTAATTCCAGCGTCCCTTAATGATGCCCAAACTGCATCATCCAAGCTGAGGGATGAAATGCTGCCCTGGCAATGCTGGCTTCCAACACTACAGGGCACTTTGCACACACCCTAGGGAGGGAGAGAGGCGCCTGCATTTAATGCTTGTGGAGCTGGAATCCAAACACATTGAGAGAGTTTCCCAAGTTCCAGGCTGCCAACCTTGATTCTCAACTCCACTCTGATGGAATTCTGTACAGGACACCTTTACAATTCAGATTTAGGCAAAACCTCTGATCTGGAAACTTTTGTCAAAAGGCTACTGGAGTAGGACTGAGAAATGTGCTCTCTATGTCACCGAGGTCAGAGGAAGCCAGGAGAATCAGGAGTGTAGATCCACATGCATGCAGCTACGTGTCTGGCATTCGGTGCATAATTTTACATGCTCTATTCTTTGGAGTCTATTCAAACAAAATAATTACACAAGAAGTATTCAAATAAAATCTTTATGACTGGAAAATATTCTTAATTAAAATCTTGTTTTTTTTTTTTTTTAATCTTCATGAACATTCATTCTGGTGTGAGAATAATCTTCCCTGAACATAAACATGGCCTGACACTTTTCCGATTAAACGCCTTTAGCAGCTCTCCACTGCCTGTGAACTAATATCCTCACACTACAGGATGCCAAGACAACTGTGTAGTCTGGCCTCTCTCTACTCTAGCTTCACCCACCTCTATGGTTGCCAGAGCACCCCCAGCACTGTCTTCCAGGGGATACTCACCTTGTTATGCCACGCTCCGTCATATGCCTCAATCCTTACTCAATCCTTCCTCACTGCTACTGCACCTAAGAGTTTCTCTTTGTAGCAGTTTCAACGATGCTTGTTCAACTTTCTCAGCTGAGCCACAGCCATTTCCACTAGAGAAATGGACTCACAGCCCTTGTAAGGTGGGGCACTTATGCAAAGTCCTGGAGCGCTGGTGGTCTTCTGGTTGTCACACTGTTTGACAGTAACAATTTTAATGGCTTTTTGGAAAATAATTCAAATACAATAAAACTCACTCTTTAAAGTGTAGATTTTCCTAAACTGTCCCATGTGTATTCACTTGTGAAACCATCAGAATAGTCAGGATAATGAACATTCACTACTCCAAGTTGCCAGCTCTACTTCACACCCATCCCTCTCTCTGCCCATCCCCATCCCCACCCAAGCCACTGACTTCCTTTCTAATATTATAGGACATCATCATTTCTGAGAGTATGAAGTCATGCAGTATGTAGTCTTCATAGTTTTGCATAATTATTTTGAGATTCATCCACATTGCTGCATGAAATCAATAGCTCATTACATTTTACTGCTGGACTTTCAGCATGGGTGTGGATTTACTGCTGGGAATGAATCTTTTCAACTGCTGATGGACAGTGGGGTTGATTGAGGTTTGCAGCTATTAGAAGGACACTGCTATGGAGATTCACATGGAAGTCTCTTCATAAAGACAAGTTTCCTTTCCTCTGAGATACGTACATAGAAATGGGAGGGTGTAGATCACGACAGGCACATGTTTCCTTTTGCAGCAAACTGCTAAACTGTTTTCCAAAATGGACACGGTATTTTACATTCCTACTAAGATCACATAATAGAAAGCTCCATTTCTTCTATAGAATTGTCAACATTCAGTAGGGTTTGTTTTCATTGTGGCCTCTAATATGTCTATTACATGATTTCACTGGAGTTCTAATTTGCACTTCTCTAATGACTAGCACTATTCAGCATCTTTTCATGTGCTCATTTGACACCCATATTTCTTCTTAGTGGTGTAGCTATTCAGATCATTTGCCCATTTCAGTGAATTGTTTTCTTCATAAAATTTGAGGGTAATTTATATATTCTAAATTGCAAATCAGACATAGGGGTTTCGCTTTTTCCCCAATCTGTGGCTTATCTTTGCATTCTTAACTGAATGTTTTTGATGGTGTTTAATATATTAACTTGTCTTTTTAGTGGAGTGTACATTATATCAAAGAAATCTTTATCCAATACAACAAAGCATGTTCTATCTTCTGTGAGTTATACTTTTAAGTGTTACAATCATGTCTTGATCCATTTTCATGCTCAATTTTTAAATGTTACATAAGGAATAGCTCTGTGCTCATTTCATCATTTGTGAAATAAACCTTTCCCAGACTGTCTTTGCATCTTTGTCTAAAGTTAGTTTATAAAGTTGTGAGTCCATTTCTGGCTCTCTCTCTCTCCTGTTCCACTTTCCTATTTGTCTGTTAGGACATTAGTACCAAGTCCTTTTGATTACTATTACTTCAGAAGCCTTCAAATCAGACTTAATCCTCCTTCAGCCCTGTCTATCCTCTCCAAAAATGTTTTGGATATTCTGGGTTCTCTCCATTTCTAAATGGCCTTTCAGACTCATCTTTTCAATATCAGAACCTCCCGGGATATACTGACTCTGTATATCCATTTTGGGGAAAACAGGCACCATAACAATATTGTGTCTTCTGACTATGCACACATTGTAGTTCCCCATTTATTTAGAATTTCCTTTAACTTCTCCAAAAAGTAAGTATTTCATGGTTCTATTGTTGAGGTCCTGAACTCTTCCTTTGGGTACTGCCAGAGACAGAGCCGTAGGAAGCTTAGCTGAATTCTCCTGCTAAGATACAAACTCCAGCTGCAATCTTTTATTAGATTTATTACTAAGTATTTCATATTCTTGATGCTATTGTAAAATGGCATTTTTATTTCAGTGTCTGATTGTTCACTGCTAGTATATAGTAACACAATTGATTTTTATATATTGATATTGTATCCTGCAACCCAGCCAGAGGACACTGGAAATAAGAATTAAGATTAACATCTCAATGCCTTGGAGGACAAAGAAAGTTGATCATAACCACTCTCAGGAAAAGGTATGCTGTAGAAACGAGTTTGCTGGGGAGAGATGAGCAGAGACATAGCCCGAATTTCTGTGCCTTTGATAATCTGAGTGAGCCTTTAAGCCCATCAGCCAAGTGATTTGGGGAAACTTTAGATTTACTGTATATGGCCCCTCCTGTAATGGTTTCTGAAATGTGAAGCAGTGTAATCCCTCATCACAACTGAGGCACCAAGGGGGACCAGCATGCCTTGTGTTTTTCCTCATTCTATTATGACCACACTTCCTGAATAGGAATTTAGACCTGACATTTCAGTAATAGGACTTGGGCTCTAAGTATTTTCTCTGTCTACCTCCTTGCAATTTGCGTGGTTATTTTTTTGGTCCCAGACTCAAAGTCTACATAGCAACCCATGCTGACTGCCTGAATACCTAGATGCACTGCTGTTCCTGTTGCCCCTAAGGAGGATGCTTGCTTAACTAATCACCACACCCTTCTTTGCTGCATTTGTTCTCCACAAAAGCAAGTTCAGAGGTCATGTGTTCCTTTCCCCGACACAACACTGGGGCTGTATCTGCTCAGAACATGCAAGAAAAAAAATTAATCACTTCTCTGTTCCATACTGGATGAGAACTGCAAGGCCCTTCCTTCCCTAACTAGGAGGGACTGGGGTGGAATGTGAGCATTTACGGTGGTATTCCTCTCGTCAGATGAGTATCACTAACAGAAACATCATCTTCGAGCATGAAAGACAGAGAGAAGCAGATTCCAGAGAAAACACAGAAGATTACCACTGAAGAATTTTATCTGGTCAAAGTTCCACCAGCTCAGTAGTTTTTTAACTTATTTCTCTATTGAAATTTCTTCTTTTCCCTCACGTTTCTACTGTAAAAATAAAGTTTTAATGGACCTTTTCTGTACAGGTTTTGTTTGAATACAGTTTTGTTTTTATTCTTCCCAGTATTAATTTTCAAAAATGCAGTTGGCAGGCAGCCACATGTTTTGAACATTAAACTTTACAAGAAAATTTCAAATGGTGTTTGCACTATTTATATTCTCAACAACATTGTATGACCATCTTGTTTCTCTGCATTTCCCCCACTATTTGGTGATGTCATGTTTTGTAGCTACTACTGAACTGGGAGATAAGTTCAGTGGCAGAGCACTTGCCTAGCATGAACAAGGTCCTCATTCCTGTCCCCACACTGCAAATAGAAAGGAGGAGGAGGAAGAAATAGAGGAGGAGGAAGAGGAAGATCATCTTCATCCCTGGACTATGCAACAATAAAATGAAATCATTTGTGGAAGCACACAACAATTTTCAGGAGTGACCAGGTAGTGGTACTGAGTTATTTTTTTAAAAGGCCAATCCAAAAGTTACAAATCATATTTATGTAGCATTCTGTAATAGAGAAAATTGTGGAAATAGGGTTGTAAGGGTCACATGGTTCAGGAAGGGCAAGAAGCTAGAGAGGTGAGCGTGGCAATAGAAGGTAACATGGGAGATCCTTGTGGAGACAGAAAGTGGACTTGACTGTAACTGTCAGGACCTGACCGTTATTGCGTACTGTATCTTTAGACAAAGTAAGGAAAGGGTACAGGAGATCTCTGCATTTGTTTGATAGTTTGTTTTTGGTTTTTGAAACAAAGATTCTCTGTGTCCCCCTGGCTATCCTAAAAATGGCTCCGTAGACCAGGCTGGCCTCTACCTCCTGAGTGCTGGGATTAAAGGTGTGCTCCACCACCTCTTGGCTTGATGTCTGCATTTTTAAACTCATCACCAAGTGAGTTTAATTTGAAACTAACTACTTGGGTGGCTTTGAGAAAGTCACTGAACTACCCTAAGCCCCAGTTTTCTCATGTATAAAAAGGGGACAAAACAAATAGTACTTTTAATAGGACTAAGATTAGACAATTAAATGAAATGGTTGTTATATTCTTAGAGAATAGATAGCTGTTAGTATAGACAATATGAGTAGCAATCATAGCAGAAAACAAATTGGCATAGCCTAATTAAAAATTTAAAATCTATTTAAGAACAGGTCATCTTTGGGTCCTAACAGTAATGAAGCCAGGAACAAGCAGCTTGTGCTATCAGGATGCTAATTAGAAAATAGAGAGGGAAGGAAAGGGGGTCTGTGTGCTCCAAGACCAGCGAACTGAGAACAGCAACTCTATCTTACAAGAAGCTACAGGATGGAGCCAGGAAGTCACATGTCAGGAAGTAATGGACACTAGGGCTCGGGGTTGACCAGACTCTAATATGCCAAAGACAGACTGTTAAATGCAGATTTAAACCACGGAATCCTGGAGTCATACAATTTAACCCCACCAAACTTTTCAACCCTTCATGCTACTAACAGTCTGTGCTTCAAAGTTGTCATTTATTTTAAACTTACAGTGATGGAGAAGCTACTGTCTTGCAGAATAGCACAAAACTGTCAAACTTTTTATCAAAGGCTAACGCTACAAGGCACATCACAGTCATATGATAAGATTATTAAACACGGGGGTTGTTTCCATTGGTATGACTGTTTCTTACTGGGAAGACAATGAGTGACATCTCAATGTGTAGACATAAGCAAGGCTTTAAGTTCTTCCTCTCTTGGATGCTGTCTTCATCCATCCAAGGAGAAAACAACCCCATCATTAATGTGCTACCTTGAGCAAGAAGCCTGACCTGGTTATGTGCACCCTCTATGAGGCTGGAGTGCATCCCCTGCGATTTCTAAAAAACAAATCCTTCTGAAATGCACCCTAGTATGCACTATCTCGTATCACCGCAATAGACAAATGATTATAATTTGCACTGTTCCCAGTATCCTGGTAATCACTATGAATGTTAACACTATGCATCCGTGCTGAGAGGCTTTGAACCAACCCAACGTATGCAGAGGAGCAGGGCTCTCTCTGATGCTCCCAAATGCCATCTGTCACATCCTCCACACCGATCCATGTTGCCCAGGGCGCACACCAGCATGTCTGCCCCAACATGAAACGCCCCCAGCTCAGTAAGGCACTGTCGCCCTTAGGGCCCACTGTCCCCATGGACACCTGTCCACGCTGCCTGGTTCTGCCATCGTTCCCCCAGCCAGGCCTGCTCTCTTTAGCTATGTTCTCTACCTTGTGGTCCATAAGCCAGAACAAAAGGGAGTGTTTCCAAGGGAACCAATAGGCATCATGACACACAAACTTAACATTAAGAGACTTTCTGTCTAAAACAAAGTAGAGAAAACAAGGACCACCTCCCTGGCAGTGGGCCGTATGCCAATTATGATTATGATAATGCACATTTGGAGGATGGAAAGAGCTCAGATATTTGTCCTGTTGTGTCACTTACTTTCCCCAAGTCCCTGAGATAAAGGAAAAGACAAATACAATTATTAATACCGAGGCTCCAAGCATCCAGATGCTGCAAGTCACAGGCAGGGCC
>CABHPP010138965.1:0-35293 GCA_902168425.1 Peromyscus attwateri | reverse complement strand
GGGTGTATGGAGGAATGATTCACTGAATGAAGTGCTCTGCCTCCACAAAAGCTGCCTGTGCATGGCAGCCTCCCTGTGGTTTTAGCACCCTGAAGATTGGGGGAGGGAAGGCCTGGGACAAGCTGGATAGCTAGACTAGCCACATCAGTGTGTTCCAAGTTCCAGTGAGAGATCCTGTCTCAATAAAGTGGAGTGTAACCAAGGAAGACACTGAGTCAGCCTCAGGCCTCCACATTCACATGCACACATGTGCAAGCATACACACACACACACACACACACACACACACACACACACCTACATCATACATACAGATCATTCTTGACCACATTGCAAATTGAAAGCCAGTCTGGGCTACCTGAGATCCTGTCTCAAAAACAAAAAACAAACAACCCAAAACATTCTCACCTTGAGTTTTAATCCTGTCTTTCCCTCTAGTTCACCGGTGCTATAGTACTGAGAAGTCCTGGAGTGATCCCAAGCCCCCCAACGCATCTTGCCCTGTTGAACACACCAGTAAGACCAGTTTCCTAAGGCGTTATGGATTGATTAATTGTTCAATCATTTAAAGACCCAATTAGCATCACCTGGCTCGTCCTGCAATCAGAGAGTAATTCTTAGGAGCCCAAAGTATAGAGAAAATCTAATTTACTGAGCTGACTGGAAGACTCAGCCCCTGAGGCAGTGAGGGAGGTTTCTTTCAATAAAACTACTTCTGACAAAGACACAATAAGGGACAAACGATTTAATGCTAGCCCCCAAAGTTATCAGGCCCAGTGTCTTCCTCCTCAGAGCAAAGTGGAAGAAGATGGGTTTGACCAAGTCATGATTTGTACCTCAAAGGGGCAAAGCTCTTTTGATGAAGAAAGACTGACCTGGTCTTCTTTTGCAGGAGCAATTCTTTCTTGGCCACAATTTTACCAATTGTTCAAAACTGCTCCTTCCTCACGCACACTGCTGTCTTCCCTGCCCTGTGCCAGCTCCTCTTACCGTGGCTGTTGTTAATTTTTGATAATGCCAAGGTGTAAGGAACTTGATGGCAATTTCCCGTTCCATTTCCATTGCAAGGTGACTCTGAACTGGTCTCCATTCCTGTCGTTCCTTGTGTCTTTGGTTTATCACCAGTGGCTATTGTCAGAACCAAAAGAAACATAGGACTACTCTGGTGCCTATTAGCATTCCAAAGCTCCTGCTGGCCTCTGAGCTCACTCAGTACCTGTGGCTTCTCAGCTCTTCTCACCCCACCCATTTACTCTTCCCTCCCCCAGAGTCTCATACATGTATAACCCTGCCATTTAGGCCACACGCTCTCTGTGCCCTCTTGGCCCTCTTGGCCCCCTCTCTCTTGGCCTCCTTTGCCCACACACTCTTTTCCTCCCCTCTCTGTCTACCCTCCTCTCTCTCCTCTCATGGCCCAGTTTGGCCTACTGGCCATGTTTAGTCCACTACTTTCTCTCCCTGCTCTGGACTCTTCCAGATGCCTCTGATATCTCCAATAAAAACCTTCCCCTCAACCATACCTTGGAGCAGCCATGCCCTCACTTTGTATATAGTTACCACTGTCTGAGAATCCCCCCCTCTCAAACATCATCTACCCACCTCCTCTTAAAGTTGACTGTAAAGTGCTTGGGAGCAGTCTACTCCTGTTGGAGAAGATTTTTTGGGATGGATTCAGGGTTTATGAAAGCCATGTGTATCCATTACTGACACATTGCTCAGAGGTTTTATGAAGTCTCATCCCCAAAATAGCCATCAGCAGGTTAAAGAGAAAGCTCTGGTGCTGGGAATGTCTCAGTAGGTAGAACACTTGCAGCGTAAGCATGAGGTCCTGAGTTCAGATCCCCAGCACTATGTCAAAAGCCACCTCTAGTGGATGTGCCTGGGACAGCAGAGACAGGAGAGCTCACTGGTCAGCCAGTCTAACTGAATGGATGAGCTCCAGGTTCAGTGAAAACCCTGTCTCAAGGCAGAGGGTGACAGAGGAAAGCAGCTGAGATTGACCTCTGACCTCCACATGCGCACACACCTGTGAAGGAACACCCACATACAGGTGTGTATACACACACACACACACACACACACACACACACACACACACGCAGGCACATGCATGTACAGACTAAATGTAAGAAAAAAATGTCACTTGTGAGCTCCTAGGGTCTTATTGTGTGTCTATGAGGCAGGCCTGGGGCAAATGCTGCCTCTGAGGCTTGGTCTATGTGCATATTCTTCTGCTGTTGGGAGCTGTTGTGTATCCACACCATGACCCAGAGCACTGGCCACACTTGCTAGTTTTCAAGTTCATGTTTGTTATGTCAGACCAACTTCTATTATCGGAGACGTCTTTGCAGTGGAATTCAGACACTAATTAATTGGAATTAGCGCAGACCTCACAAGTCATGGGCATAGACTTCAGGACAGCTCCATGCCTCGGGCAGAAGCTGGGATCCAGAGGGCTTCCACACCACCTACCAAGCTGACTGGCTAGGGCTTCCCCTGCACCCTCAGCTGCAAAGTCTCTACACAGAGCTGTGATTTTGATTACAGTTTTTTACAAAGGAGAAAACAACCATGACCAGACCAGTGAGGAACTGGAGAGTTGGGAAGTATCCAAATCTGCATGTATGGGATGGCTGTAGTGTAAGGCTATGCATATGCTCTGGGTGCAGGCAGACATGCTTGCATGTGACATGTAGGGCATGACCTGGCCAGTTCCACATCCCCCTTCTCACTTTCACATCTTACCTCATGACACCTGACAGGGAAGCTCCGCAGAGCCACACCCAACAGAAGTTTCCTGATTGGCTGAATAGTTGGCACATTATTGAATGTCTCTAGCCTCCTTCCATCCCACAGAAGCCAGAGATTGAGCTGACATGCCAACCTCAAATCCCATGGCTCGTCTCTTGTCCTGGACAAGTGACCTCATAACCAGTCAATCACCTATGGTATCAGAGGCCCACAGGAGTGACTAAGACAGCCTCATCCCTCTGAATATCCCAAGGGTTTAGAAGCTCCATCCCAGACCAGAAAAACTACTAACAGTTTTATCTCAATATTTTTCTCAAGTTTATTCTTGGTTCATGTAAAAACCAATTGTGTCAACTTAACATGCTGGAGAGTCACCTAGGAGATACACCTCTGGGCATCTCTGTGAGTGAGTTTCTAGATTAGGTTAACAGAGATGCAAAGACTCACCCTGGGTGTGGGCAGCACCATCCCATGGACCAGAGCCCTGGACTGAATAGGAAGGATAAATCGAGCAAAGCAGAGCATTCATCTCTTTCTGCTTCCTGACTGTGGATGCCATGTGAGCAGCACACTCCTGCCACCATGCCTTCCCCGCTGTGATGGACAGAAGCCTCAGCTGTGAGCCAAGGTCACCCTTCCCCACTCAAGTGGTCTTTGTCAGACACCTTGTCACAGCAGTGGAGAAAAGTAACAAATAGTTTGTTTCTATTTAGAGAAAAGTAACCAATAGTTTATTTCTATTTAGGGCCATTCAACAACTTTGGTCTTGTTTCAGACCAAACCAATAATACCTTGGGGGAAACAAAAAGAAACGGAAGAATGGATATTTCCATCCTGGCCTTGTTTGTTTGTTTGAAGAGTGTCTATTGGTGTCTAATGGAGTTTGGTTATCAGATAACTCAAATGGAAACAGCAGCTTCTTCTCTGAGTTTAAACTTGATCCACAGTTTAGGGGAACACAAGATAACAGTCAGTGCTCAAGATTCTGCTTTTTAGTGCTAATCTGTAACAGGCTTCATAAGTTTGCCTGTAAGTGGCTGCATGGGTGAGGGAGCACCCCTTATGCAGCTGAGTGCAAACAACTTCATCAGTTTTTGAGCTAGAATAGGTGCATTTCTTTCTGGGCCTCGTACATGCCAGGAAAGTGTTCTCACATGAGTTATAACGCTCGCCCACAGGTACATTTTGAAATGAAAAGAGTCAGGTAGAGGGCTGGGAAGAGGACTCGGTTAGTAAAATGTTTGCCATGCAAGCATGAGGACCTGAGTTTGGATCCCCGGTGGCCACGTAAATGGCTGAGTATGTTCAGATTGGAGTGGGGGACTGAGAGGAGTAGAGGGAGGGGAAACTGTAACCAGGATATAGTGTATGAGAAAAGAATCTGTGTGAGCATGGCAGTGTACACATGTAACCCCAACACTGGGGAAATGGGGACGCTTTGGGGCTTGCTGGCCAGCCACTCCTGCCAAATCTGTGAACTCTGGATTCAGGAGAGACCCTGACTCAAAAAAGAAACGTGGAGAGTGATCGAGGAAGACACCAGACTTCCACCTGTGACTCCACATACAAGTGCACACACATGCACAAGAACACACATACGAACACACATGTACATGAAAACACATGTACATGAGCACACATGCAATAAAGTATAGGGTGGGGCATGGTAGTGCATGCCTGAGATCCCATCGCTTTTGGATCAGATGTGGGAGAGTCATAGCAAGTTTAAGGCCAGTGTAGCAAACATAGTAAGTTCCAGACTAGCCAGGGTTATCAAGACTCAGCCAATGAATGAATGAATGAATAAATGAAATAATTAATAATCTAAGACTGAACATAACTTGCACAGTCTGGAGAGTTCAGATAGACATTGTTCTGTCACCAGTAAAGACTTCCTTAAATTAGTGACTCCTTTTTGAAACTTAGACATGAGAACTGCACTTCCATTTTATGGTCTTGCCCATGTGTTATTTATCATCTCCACCAGCTTCTAGTTGACTTTCTCACCACATTTACTCTTACGTGCTTCCCCAAACCCTCTAGTACCCTCCAGAAGACAGAACGACAGTATAACCTCATGCTGTCAATAAATGAGGCAGTCCATTTGTCCTTGAAGGCATATAGGCATCTCCCCCAAACTCCAAACAGGTGAGCGCGGCAACCCGCACACTGGCAGGTCCTCAGTGCCGTACTTTCCTTTTCATAGCGCTCGCCAGGTTTGCATGGCCAGCTTCTAGATGCATAGACAAATCATCGACCACAGTATGCCTCATAAGTGTTACAATGCAGGGGCCGGGGGTAGGACTCAGCGGGTAAAGGGCTTGCTGCACAAGGACGTGAGTTCAAGAGCTCAGTCTCCAGTACCTATGTGAAAAACTAGGTGCAACGATGCACACCTAGAATTCCAGCCCTGGGCAGGAAGAAACAGGAGGATTCCTAGAGTTCACTGGCCAGTGAGAGGTCCTGCCTCAAAATATAAAGTGTAGAGCAATTAAAGGAGACAACTATTCTGGTTTCCTTTCCATGGCTATGATAATACCTTGACAGAAAGCAGCTTGGGGTGGAAGGATTTATTTTAGCTCACAATTCCAGGTTGTGGTCCATTACCATGGAGATGCTGAGGGGGCAGGAAGTTGAAGCAGCTCATTGTATCACATCCAGTCAGCAGAGACAAAAGAATGCTGTGCTTAGTACTCAGCTACCTTTCTCTACTCATGCACAGTCCAGGACCCAAACTCAGGGAATGGTGCTGCCCACAGTGGGCTGGATTTGCTCACACCAACTGAGACAATCAAGACAGTCTCCTATAGACACACCCATGGGCCAACCTGGTCTAGACAGTCCCTCATGGAGACTTTCTTCTCCCATGATTTTGTAGGTTATATCAAGTTAACAATTAAAACTATCATAATACATCAAATTATGTTCAAGTTACACCGCAAGGTGGAGCTGGGCTTCGTTTGCTCCTTTGGGGACCACAGAGAGAAGAGCTCATTCTCATTCTGGAACAGCACATACCAGCTCCCTCCAACATGGGCATCAGGTGACCTATCAGTCTGACTTCACTTTCCTCTTGTTCTTTTTCCTTCCTTTCCTCCAGTGAGCTGCCTCACCCACCTCAAAACCTCATGGCCAGCTTGAGTCCTGCACGCAGCCACTCAGTGATGCTGTCGTGGGTCCGGCCCTTTGATGGAAACAGCCCAGTCCTTTACTACATTGTGCAACTGTCTGAAAACAGTAAGTAGCAAAACAAATTGTTGGTCCAAAACAGAAACAAGATGTGTGTGTGTGTGTGTGTGTGTGTGTGTGAGAGAGAGAGAGAGAGAGAGAGAGAGAGAGAGAGAGAGAGAGAGAGGGGGGGGGGGAGAGGGGGGGGGAGAGGGAGAGGGAGAGGGAGAGGTGAGGCATGAGGGTGAGCCTGTGTAAGCTCGGAGGCCAGAGGAGGATGTCAGGTGTCCTGCTCTGTCACTCTCCACCTTATTCCCTTGAGGCAGGGTCTCTCCCTGCACCTGGAGCTAGGCTGGAGGCCAGCAAGCCCCAGTGATCCCCAGTCCCTGCCTGCCACAGCACTAGGGTTTTAACTGGACTTTTTACATGAGTGCTGGGGATCTGAACTCAGGTCCTCAGGCTTGCACAGCAAATGTTCTTACTAACAGAGCCACCTCACCCCCACCCCAGACCCAAACATCAGATTTCTTCATGCTTTCGTAATGACATGTCCTTCCCACTGACCCATGGCAAATGGAGACAGGTGACCCTACTTCACAGATAGCAGAGCAAAAGCAAGCTGGTATGTAAAGAATAGGGAAGGGTAATACAGCTGGGAGGAGGAGGCATCCTTAATGGGCCTGGCCTTGAGACCAGTCCCAACAGGATAGGAGTCCATGAGACTGCCTCAGAGGTCCTAGGGGACAGTGTGATCCCTGGGACACATTGGAAAAGGGATAACAGTGTCTTCTGGAGCTGACTTCAGAGTGGGCAATAGCAGGCCTTTGCGTCTTGGGAGGTTTTATAACTGGAGTTCCGGGCTGCTTGCTACCTGTCACTTGCAGAAGCCCATGCATGAGTGAGACAGGAACTGAACCTTTAGAACTGCACATTGTTCAGAGAGCCAGCCATCTGAGAGGACAGTGGTTAGCATCCTACATATCTGTCTACATCTCTTCTCCAGTGACGGGGCCTATGGGGGAGGGGGAGGGGCAGGCAGTCAATCATCTCAGAGTTGTTTATCTCCTCAGGAGGTCAGCAGGTTTCCAAGACTTATGGTGTCTGTGTACCTCCTTTCAACCCTGGCCCTCTTCCTTCTCTCTGCATGTCTGGACTCGGGCACTCATGAATCACTGGGTCTAGTTAGAGCCTGCTCTAGGCACCCTTGTACTCCTCCAGGGCACCTGGGTGGGGTTAACCCAGGATAAGCCATGGTAACACATGAGTGCTGATTCCTTCCTATGGTGTGGAGCAGCGGTGTGTCTTTACAAAGCAGAATATGAAGGTCTCCATCGTATTGTTCTCAGATGTAGAGGTGATGCTGAGTAGGGAGTAGCCTTGTGGCTTCCTTCCTGCCTCCAAGCCACTTCCTTAAGCAACCCTGGCTTCCTCCAGCCTGGCTGTCCTCCCTCCACTCTCTCCATGCCTTTGCCTGCCTGCTCGTTTCTGAACCCCTCTAATGTGCCAGTGCATCATTTCCTTAATGACACACACCAGGGATGCAGTCAGCCGTGACAAGGACAGAGGTACAGCCACACACTGTGGTCCTCGGCAATCTGAGGAGTGTTCCTTTTCATCTTTTAGGGACCTCAACTTAAATAAAGTGGGATTCCTGACTTCACCACAGAAAAGAGTTTCAGGGTGAGTCAGTGAGGTGCCGAGTCTGAGTGTATTCAAAGACATTTTCAATACAGATTTCAGGCAGGAGGATTAGGAGAAAGTGAGGTGCTTGGGAAGAAAGATGGGTGTGGACTTCTCAAAGAAGAGTCGCCCCTCCTAACCTTTATAATACTCATGAAACACCATTTTGGTGGGGTTTGATGCTGTCACCCTCAGGGGTCACTGAGGACTCTAAATAAGGTCACAGGGGTGTCCTATGGGACACTTGACAGGACTGCAATTGTTAAAATGAAACTCTAGCTGGAAGGGATGCAGGACAGGGCATTCAGTATCTTCCCTGTAAAAGTTAACAGTCTTAAGAGTCCCAGAGAGGAATGAGCCCCACCCAGGGTCACATACATTCAGGCCCCAAGCCTGCTTCCTGGCTCTGTTACCATTCTTCTTTGAGATGCCTCTATAGAAAAGAGCATCATCTCTGTGTTGGCCACGTTCACAGCAGACGCTGCTGCCTGAGGTGGAATTTTTTTTTTTTTTTTTTTTTTTTTTTGGCTTTATGAGACCGGGTTTCTCTGTGTAGCCCTGAATGTCCTGAAACTCACTCTGTAGACCAGGCTGGCCTCGAACTCACAGAGATCCACCTCAGCTACAACAGCAGGCTTGGACACAACTCAAAGGGAGGTACTGTAGTCAGGCCTTTCTCTCTCCTTGACCTTTGACCTAGCTTCCTTCCATAGAGAAAGCAATACTGGGACCACGCTGCATGACAACAGTGTCTCCGTTTAATCCCCAGCCAGAGAGGGACATGCCAGCATTATTTATTAAAATAACCTTTCACAGGACAAGGTTTTCCTGAGGATGTCATGGCTGCATGGCCTTTGACAAGAATATGTGTGGAGAGAATGTGACAGGAACAGAGCTCTTGTCATCAGAAGTTGACAGATATCCACCATAATGACAGCTCCCAGCGGGCATCCGTCTCCTGGAGACAAAGAGCCGTGTTCTCTCTCCTTTGTGTTCCTGTCCCTAGAGTTTAGTAGCTACTCAGCAGATGAGGTAACATGAATCTGTGGCAGAGCCACCAGGATGGACTGCTGCATGACGCTATCCCTGGGAAATGTGAGCAGACACCCACTCACCAAATAGAAAACCAGCAACAGATCACAGTAACAAAACCACAAGACCAGTGAGTATTTGGGGGTCACCCACAGGAATATGGGGTTACTTACAGGAGCAGGGACCACTCAAATGCCACCACATCTTCAAAACCCATCCCAGTGTGGGTGATGACTCATAAAAACTGGAGCCCTGGAGCTTTCTGCACGACTTCCAGGCAGCTCCACAGGTCAGAGTCTCCTCCCCTAAGCCATTTTCAGTGCCTCTATAACTTTGGGGAAGTAGGAGACCTGTGCATCTGCTAAGTTTCAGGAACTTCCTGAGACCTTCCACTTGTTTGTTTCCTCAGTGCTAAGGAGCCTCCTTCCAGCATGGGATGTCTCAGTTGAGAGGAAAGTGCTACACAACATGACATTCTGGGCAGCCTTCCATCAGGGAAGTGTTCTGACTTCCCTAATCGACACCAAAAGGGGCACTGATTCAAAATACCACACAAGCCATTTCCCAACTGACAGCAAGACTTATTTTTCTAGTCAAGCATACCATCTCAATCTGAAGCAAGCTTTTTTATGCAAGCATCCATCCATCCATGTTGATTGACATCTGCTCTTCACTGGGCAGTCTGTTGTATGCTGGAACACAGACATAGAGTGACCAGCCTCAACTCCAGACAACAAGGAAGTGGTCAGATACATCAGTGCTCAAGGCTTGATTGACAAAGAACCTGATGCACAAACCTGAAGACCTGTGACCCTCTGGAATATACAATAGCAATCTGAGAGCAGTGCAGCCTTATAATCCTGGTGCTGGAGAAGTGGAGACAGCTGGGTCCCTTGTGTTCACTGGTCAGCTAGTGGAGACAAGCCAGGTCCCAGTGAGAAATCTTGTCTGGAAAAATAAATGTGGGCAACTGGGAAATGATGCCTGATATTGACCTCTGGTCTCCACATATACAGGCACATATGTGCATCTACACACATACACACAACATATATGTATGTGTTAGGGTCCATATGGTACTACTTTTTGTTTCTTGTGTGTTGAGATTCTTCAGTCAAACCCAGTATCTATTGCATGCTAGATAAGCTCCCCATCACCCAGTCACCTTGCCAGCCCCTATCTGTCACTACCCTTGACCAATGGTCACCAAGAGCACACACTAGACAAGATGGCAGGTATTTTTCAAGTACTTCCGTTTGTTAAGAAAGTGCCAAAGAATGGCGCTGGCTGGTCCCTCATTACTCTGTTGACCCTCTCAACTGGACCCAGCTTGGGTCAGCCCTTCAGCCTGCCAAGTGTTGAGAGGGTAAGACAGTCGCTGCATGCCTTCAACCATGCAAGATAAGTCTGTGGCCTCAATGGAAGCAGCATGTGTTGCTACCAGTTGGTTGGTCGTGTGCCTTCCTATCACAGCAAATCAGAGGATTGCCTCTGTCATCTGGACCCATGATGAGCTTTTTCTTTTTATTAGGAATGAGTGCCGTTAAGAAGCAGCTGAACATGCAGCTAATTACAGCCAGAGAGAACCGCTTAGCAGCGGGCATACTGAAATGGAGATTGTATTTGGCCCACACTCAGCACTAAGAAGTGGACAGTGCTAAATAACCCCAGCCACCCAACATGCCAGCTACTTGGGGGAGCAGCTGCCGCTAGCTCCTCCTAGCAGGCTGACAGGGCTGCTGTCCTCCTGAAAGCCCTGGATCCAGTAGGAACCAGGCAGATGCAGCTCAGTGGCTGAGGCAGGCCTTCCTAATGCTTGCCTTCAGCACACTCCTGCCCTCACAGAAGGGCTTTCTCAGAGATGTATAGACCACCTTGGCAGAGAGTGGAAAATGTCTGGCCCCCATAGGCATACTAGGTTTCTCTTGCTGTGAAGTTTGATGGTTCTCTTGTCACAGGTGCCTCCCAGTGAGCTGGGGGCATAGACGGGATTGGCAGTGCCATCACGCTGGTTCAGGGTGCCCACCTAGTGAGCTGAGGTAGGCGGGGCACTGGTTCCAGTAGCAGGGTTGGGGATCCAAGCAGGGAGGGTCTCTCTATAGAGCTGGTGCAGGGCCTCTTGGTAGCTGAATATCCCAGACCTTTAGATAGTATTCGAATTTGGTTGCAAAATGAAAAGCATTTTTCTCACTCTCTAAATTTTGTACTGACTGTAGCCAAGAACAATGTGTCTGTGGGGTCATGGTTAAAGGGAGCTGTCAGAAAAAGAACTTGAAAAGCTCTGAAGTGGACCAAAGATGCAAATAAATGCAGCTCTCCGCAGGCACCTCTTTGGGTTGTCTGATTTCACAGAGGCAGCTCTTCGGGTCATCCTACAACTCTGTAAATTCTAGAAACGTTGCTGCGATTCCAATGATTCACATCTATAAAAAATGCAAACGGGTACAAGTAGATTTTATGTTGTAGAAGGTAAGCTGTACCTGATTGTAGCTCTGTAGATATTGATCAGCTCTACATCTGTTTGCCAATTCATTTTGGCATTATTGATGTACGTGTGCTGTTTGTTTCTCTCCTGACATGGTTGGAACAGCTTATTGGAATCAGGGAGCTAATTAAAACTTGATGCAGGGGCTAGGGAGGCCAGCTGGTGAGCTCTGGGTTCAAGGAGAGACCCTGCCTCAAAAGTAAGGTGGAGTGCAGCTGAGGAGCACATCCGACATTGACCTTGTAGTCTACACACACACATTTGCTCACGTGCATACACACACCACACACACACACACACACACACACACACACACACACACACACATAGTGGGCACATGTTCAATGTTCACTCTGTTTGTAAAAGAGCCATTATGCTCCTTTTCATAAATTTATCACTGAACTTAAATGAACATTTGTGAAATATTAAAAATGCACATTCTCAATGTAATACTACAAGTTTCCATAGCAACCCTGATGTTTAGAAGAGGCCATTTTAGTTTCTAAACTGAGTCCCTGCCTGTTTTCTGTGGGCTAGACTGAGACATCTCCCTGCTGAACTAGAGTTGCAGTAGTCTCTTACCAGTTTGTAAGAAAAATCAAGTCATTTCTCCATGATATTTTTTAAGTTTAGTGCCTACTGCTGTCTGTAAGGTATTTGGAGTATATTTATATTAAAAAACATAAATACCTTATGATAGTTAGTTCTTGTGTTTTGTTTTTTAGTAAATGTGAGTGTTTATACCTGTGATTTTTTTTGTATTTCTAAAATTTAAATTTAGTTATAAAATACATTGTGCTTTTATTACAAATTTATATATGCTCATAGCCAGGTATGGGAGTGCACACCTGTAACTCATTCACTGGGAGAATTGAGGCCAGCCTGAGCTACATAGTGATGCACTGTCCCCAAAGAAAAAAATAATAATACATAATCACTACAGTCCTTCATCCCACACCCGGGTCACTCTTCCCTACCTCCTCCAGCACTGGCTCTGTCATTCAGTCCCTCTCTGCCTTGAGGTCTCCCTCACTTCTGTTCCCTCTGCCTAAAGGAGAGGGCTCTGCAGGCATCTCAGTTTCCCAACCTCCTACTCCTCCTGCTCTCTACATCACCTTTGTTCCAAAGGACTCCAGGCCACACCAGCCACACCCTGCCACACCCCTGCCACGCCCCTGCCACGCCCTTGCCTTGAACCCTTCCTCTTAATTGCTCCTTCCACCGTGATGTCATCCTGAACTCTTTGCTCCTGTGGCCCCACCTCTGCCTCTTTCTTCACTCTTGTGTATGTATGCAGAGTGAACATGTGTATGCAGATAATACATGCACTTATGTGCACATGTGTGTGGAGATCAGAAGACAACCCCACGTGTCATTCCTCGGGTACCATCCACTTTGATTTTTAAACACAGTGTTCTCTCACTGTCATGGAACTCACCAAGTAGGCTATGATGGCTGGCCAGCAAGCCCCATGATGGCTGGCCAGTGAGCCCCATGATGGCTGGCCAGTGAGCCTTATGATGCTGGTCAGTGAGTCCCATGATGCTGGCCAGTGAGCCCCATGATGTTGGCCAGTGAGCCCCATGATGCTAGCCAGTGAGCCCCATGATACTGGCCAGTGAGCCCCATGATGGCTGGCCAGTGAGCCCCATGATGCTGGCCAGTGAGCCTTATGATGCTGGCCAGTGAGCCCCATGATGCTGGCCAGTGAGCCCCATGATACTGGCCAGTGAGCCTTATGATGCTGGCCAGTGAGCCCCATGATGCTGGCCAGTGAGCCCCATGATGCTGGCCAGTGAGCCTTATGATGCTGGCCAGTGAGCCTTATGATGGCCAGTGAGCCCCATGATACTGGCCAGTGAGCCCCATGATACTGGCCAGTGAGCCTTATGATGCTGGCCAGTGAGCCCCATGATACTGGCCAGTGAGCCTTATGATGGCTGGCCAGTGAGCCCCATGATGCTGGCCAGTGAGCCCCATGATACTGGCCAGTGAGCCTTATGATGCTGGCCAGTGAGCCCCATGATACTGGCCAGTGAGCCTTATGATGGCTGGCCAGTGAGCCTTATGATGCTGGCCAGTGAGCCTTATGATGGCCAGTGAGCCTTGTGATGCTGGCCAGTGAGCCTTGTGATGCTGGCCAGTGAGCCTTGTGATGCTGGCCAGTGAGCCCCAGGGGTCGGCCTTCATCTCTCCAGCACTGGGATGACGAGCACACATCACCACACCTGGCTTTTTTGTGTGGTTCTAGGGGTTGAACTCGGGTTCTCCTGTTTGTTTAGCGTTTTCCATGTTAATCTGTCTCTCCCCTGCTTCACTCTTACCTCTTGTTTTCCTATGTGTCTACTTACCGAGACTCAGCTGCAGACTCACTTTTCTCTCCTGCCCTTTATATGTTAGTGGTATCCGAAGACTCAGATCACAGCCTCCTCATCCAGCTGCTCGCTCAATGAGCCTGAGTGTCTCCCCTGTTCACCTCTCCCACACTGACTCTCCAGTGTGTCAGCTCCCCTGAGGCCCAATCTGGAGGCCAGTGTCTACCAGGAGCCTACGCCTGGATGTCCCCCAGGCTCAGTCAAGTCCACCTGTCTACAGGAGCGCTTGTCAACTTGCCCCAAGTGCATCCACCCCTGGGCTAGGGATGTGAACTCCACTTGACCTCTGCCACATTCCCTCCCCCGCCACTACCCACATCCCTTCTCCGCATCTCCAGGACCACTGATGGAGAATGGCTGCTGATCTGTCCCATTGCCCTGTGTGTGTGCCCTCTTCAAGGCCATCCCTCCTTGAGCCACCGAGGGCAGCTCCAGAGCAATGCCTAAGGAAAAGTGTAGGGAGTGTTAACCCCATTTCCACCTCTAGGAGGCACTATTATTGGCGCTGAACCATGCCACTAGGCCCAGCCAAGGGAAGTCCTCCTCTGGAAACCCTTTTGAGGGAGCAGTATGTGCACCCGTGGAGCAAGACTGGGAGGCTACTTCATAACACAGGCTTTCCCAAAGGTCACACTATTTCCAGCTGCTGGCATGTCTTATCGCCAGCTTGCTGTCTTAAGCCCATCCTCTATAGAGCTCATCACTTAAAGAATAGATTCTGGGCTGATTAGCGTGGGAGACAGCACCATTCATCATCTGGCCACCACCTGCCTCTCCAGATTTGTCTCCAGCCACTTATTGGTTCGCTTTTTGTGCTTCAGCAGCAAGCATTGCTTGAACTTCGCTGAGCATGTCTGAGAATTATGTATCCCTCCACCCCCATTCCCGACATTCTATGGTCTGCTTCTACTTATCAATTCCGGTCAGGTGTTGACCTGGTGTCAAGGCTCGTCCTGTCTTCCCTAGGGAGTATCTATCTAATCACTATTCTGTCTTTCCACGAAGACCGCCTAGGTTGTGCTATCCCCATCTTCTCCTCTAGGAGGCGCAGCCACAGGCCGTCTCTGGCATGGGGAGCACAGTCCCGGCTCCCCTGGGTGCTGTCCGTGGTGCTGAACGACCCGCTAGGCGATGGCGGTCCTTAGTGTGAAGGCAAAGGCTGGAGGCAATTGTGGTGACTAATCCCATCCTTCAGGTTTGCAAAGACATCCTCCTATGTTTTCAGCAGATTCATGGTTCCAAAACCCACATCTTCTGATAGCTGTGCACACGTGTATTTTTTTTTTTTGATCCCCAGCACAGCTGGACACATTTTTCCAAGTTGGTTGGCTTTTTGTACTTTTTCTACTGTGATCTGTCAATTTCCTTTCTCCCATTTTTCTAACCAGGATTTGAGGTGGGTTTTTTTTATGTCATTTTTTTTTACAAGCCTTTTTGTTTTGTGGTTTTTTCCAATTTTCTTTTTACACTTAATTTTTATAGATTTTATTTATTTATATTTTAGTCGGGATTTATGTATTTCAACCTGCTCTCAAATTTGCTCTGTAGCCAACGATGACTTTGGAATTCTAATCCTCCTGCCTCTACCTCCCAAATACTGACACCGCCTGGTTTATGACGTGCTGGGGAGTGAGTCCAGGGCTCAGTGCATGCCCCTACCAACTGAGCTGCAAGCAACCCAGCACTGTGCGCTCTTCTTGGCAAAGAAGTATTTGAGTCTTACATAGTTTAGTCTGCTGAGATTTCTTTTATGTTCTCTTCCACTTGCTTCTGCATTTGACTATTTTAGCATTCTCGGGCATAAAATAAATGTCATAGATTTCTCACCTTTATGTGAAGGGGTTAATTTTCCACATATTCAACTTTTTAATTCAGTTGGAATGTAGGCATACTATATAGCATGGCATACAGCTTTTTCTGTTTCTCATTCTACCCGCATGGTTTATTGAACAATCCACTTACTTATAATGTTAATTTTTCACATGCTAAATATACCTGCTTAAAAAAAAAAAACAAAAAACAAAAAAAACAGACTGGATGTGGTGATGCCACACCCTTGATCTCAGCACTCTAGTAGGGAAGCAGGGCAAGAGAATCACTGTGAGTTGTAGGCTAGCCTGACCTACATAGCAAGTTCCAGGACAGTCAGGGCTACATAGTGATACCCTGTCTCAAATTAAAAAAAAAAAAGTTGGGGAGTTATTTGAGCCTAGTCAATAGTCAGTCATCATCGGGGTTTTTTTGTTTGGTGGTGGTGGTGGTTTGGTTTTTGTTTTGGTTTTCATTGGTTTGTTTTTCTACTTACAGTTTTTGTAACATTTTAATGGTTTTAGCTCCAAATGTATTTTAATGACTGGCAGGACTCCCCTCATCCTCCTAGAATTTACTATTTCTCCTCATAAGAAAATGGAACTATTTTGTGAAATTAAAAAAATAAAATAAAATAAAAAAATTTAAAAAAAAACTAGTTCCAGTGAGGTACTCTTTTTTTACTTGGAGACAGGGCCTCGCTCGTAATGTGGTCACAGTGGCCCCAGACTTGCCACGGTCCTCCTGCCTCCATTTCCCAAGGGCTCAGATTACAGAAGTGTGCGACCATGCCTGGTTCCCACTGAGTTTTTAAGCGGGGAGTTAAAGCTGTGGTGAGTTCTTTGAGGAAAGACTTCTTGGCTGTTCCATCTGTCTGTCTGGAGGGTCCTACACTTATGCACTTCCTTGCTGTGTGGCTTTCCAAGCCCTGCAGGTCGGTAGCTGGGAGCACTCCACTCTTTCCATCCAAGTTGTCCTAAGGCATCGATTCTCAACCTGTGGGTCACGACCCCTTTGGGGGGTCACATGTCATACTACATATCAGATATTTACATTATGATTCCTAACAGTAGCAAAATTACAGTTTTGAAGCAGCAATGAAAATTACTTTATGGTTGGGGGTGACCACAATGTGAGGAACTGTATTAAAGGGTCTCGGAATTAGGAAGGTTGGGAACCACTGGGCCAAGCTGTCACTTCATCATCGCTGTGTAAGTGGCTTTCTCTCAGTCACCTCCCAGCTTGCCATGGTTGGAACAGAGGAAGTCTATTGTCATCTGGTCACTGGCTTTTCCACTCCCCACTTCCTAGTCTCTTATTATTCTAATGATTTCTGTTGATCCTCTTAGTTTTCAAAGTAAACAACCATATCTTCTCCAAATAATAGAATTCATTGTCTCCTCTTTGTTTTTCCTATCTTGCTGGGCTATCAGAATACTTTAAATGATAATGAGCTGGTAGAAGCTCCCGTTGGTTTTTTTCCCCCTGATCTCAGTAGAATGTCTTTCAGGATTTCAGAGCTTTGTATAATATTGATTTCTTTTTTGTTATGTATTGAGTCATAATTTGCATAGAACAAAACACAGAGATCTAAGTGAGCTCTGACAAATCCATCTATACCTGTAGTCCACGCTTTGAACAGGATGGGAATCATTTCAACCTTCTAGAACATTCACCGGGTCCCTGTCCAGTCACTCCTCCCGCTTCAGAGGCGAGCACCTTCTAATTCTCACCTCCACAGCTGAGTTTCGCCCGATTGTGAACCTGACAGAAGTAAACAAGAGGCTGGTTGGAAAGATCGATATTTCACAGTGTAACCCATCCCTCCCAGTCTGTGTTTTTTAGGATTTTCAAGTTTATGTAGAAGGTTTTCTTATTTCTAAGTGCCCGTCAGCATTCTTTAAGGGCAGCCATATGGGAAACAAGAACTATCCATTTCTTCCACTTTAAGCTGCCCCCCATACAAACACACTCACTCACACACACACACACACACACACACACACACACACACACACACACACAGAGCCATCCAGTGTGGAGCCTATCAGAGCAACTTCAGGTGGACTGAAATTGATGCAAACTCTTCCATCCATTGTTATTAGATGTGGGAAGATACCTGGGCAGAGCTTCAGTCCATCTGGGAGACAAAGGACACTCAGAACTCAATTCACCAACCCAGGGACACAGGGCATTGTGGCTAGAGTTTTCCTGCCTGGCCCACGGTCAGGATAAATCTCTTTCACCTGCCAGTCCCACAGCCACTCAGACCCAACCAAGTAAACACAGAGACTTACATTGCTTACAAACTGTATGGCTGTGGCAGGCTTCTTGCTAACTGTCCTTATATCTTAAATTAATCCATTTCTATTCATCTATACCTTGCCACGTGGCTCGTGGCTTACCGGCATCTTTACATGCTGCTTGTCCTGGCGGTGGCTGGGAGGCAGTGACTCCCTCCACCTTCCTGTTCTTTTAATTCTCTCTGTTAGTCCCGCCTATACTTCCTGCCTAGCCACTGGCCAATCAGTGTTTTATTAGCAACACATTTGCCATACAGAACATCCCACAGCAGGGCATGGCCTAAGTGAGTCTATGAACAGTTGACAGGGAACTGTCCCTGAGAGACAGGACCCTCAAAGGAGGGGCTGTCGCTCCACAGGAGAGGCCAGGAAAGGCCTCTTGGAAGTAGACCATATATGGAAATGTGTAGGATGTTGATGTGTGCGCCACCCTCCCAGGAGCTCCAGGAAATGTAGACACCTGGATGCAGGGGGTATTGTGGGGCCCTGGACATGCCCAGCATGTGTATTTGCAAGAGCAGAAGGTTCCTCGGGCCAGGAGAAGCCAGAGGCAACAATTAAATGGACTCCTTTTTTTAAAAAAGGCATTTTCTATGTAGTAATATATATTTTAAGTCCAGGGTTATACATACTGATTGCTGCTAGAAAAATGTTAGCAGATACACAAAGAAAGACTTGCTTATCTGCCTCCACCACAACCAACTGTTGCTGACAGCCTAGTGAATTCCCTTCCACATTGAAAAGAGAAGCTTATGAGGAATACCAAGAGAGGGACCGCAGGATACCAGGCTCATCCCACACAGAGCTGTTGATCAAGCTTTTAAGCAGCAGAACTGGCAGGAGTATAGAGAACTGAGTGTGAGGCTCCGGGCAGGATCTGGGGAGGGTGGTGTGAACAGTCATCTGTCCCTCCGTTGCTGATGGACTTCCGAAGACGGGGGAACCAGGAACAGCCTGGTCCTTGGAAAGCAGGAGGCTTCTGAGGAGCATAGATCTAGGCAGAGCATCCATGGCCTTGATGAGCAGCTGCATTTGAGAGGCTGTCCTGGGGTTCTAGTAATGATAGCAAGGGTAGAATATTCTAGAGTCTGCAGTGGTCTGTTGTTTTACACCCAGCCTGCCTATGCTTAGTTTTGTTGTCTGTCTGTCTGTCTATCTATCTATCTATCTCTATCTCTACCTATCTCTATCTTTCTCTATCTTTGTCTCTCTCTCATACCAAAGGCTGACTCCAGACTCACCATGTAACTGATCCTCCTGCCTCCACCTTCTGAATGTTGGGTTGACAGGCCTACTCTACTACTCCCAGTTTATGCAGTGCAAGGGTTGGAACCCAGGACTCTGTGTTTTCCAGGCAACCACTCTACCAACTACACCCCCAGCCCACCTGTGCTTCCTGTGTGTGTTTGTGTGTGTGTGTGCGCGCGTGTGCGTGTGCATGTGCGTGTGCATGTGTGTGTGTAGTACACTCATCTATGCATATGGGTATAGAGAATAGAAGTTGACATTGGGTATCTTCCTCTATTGCTCTCTGCCTTGGTTTTTGGGAATGGGGTCTCTCATTGAGCCTGGAGGTCACCATTTCAGTTAGACTAACCAGGCAATGAGCCCTGGGACCCACCTAATTCTATACCCCCAGGACTGGGGTTACAGACATGTACCACTGTGCCCAGTAACTACAAGACTGCTGTGAATCTGAACCCAGGTTCTCATGCTCACACAGCAAGCACTTTATCCACTGAGCCATCTCTCAGCGCCCTTCAGCGTTCTGAAGGAGGGGGCATGGGTGTCAGTTCTGGTCCAAGGCTAGCTTCTAGAGAACACTCTCTGAGGCTCCCTACTTCTCTGAGCCCCCTTTCTAGCATCACTGGAGGCCAGGACTCTCCCAACACACAGAGAACCTGGAAGCGTGGGTTCGTTCTTTCTCCTGATGCCACAAGTGTCTTTTCATGTACGGACCCCGCTACCCCGCTATCTCATGCACCGTACCGTGTGAGCTCATTTGCTCTGCTCTGCAAGCCGCTGCTGACTGTCATCGCACAATATGTTAAACATCTTCCTCCACGCTTGCTATTATGTCCTTAAAAGCTGTCGGGCTTTGTGCTGTTTTGCTTGCCTCCACGGTGGAGGCTTTGTTCTCGGCGCGTCAGATCGGTCCTGGTGCTGTCTTTGAAACTTATCTCACAGGGGTGTTTGCTGATAGCCTTTGGAGCTGTTAGGAAGTGCTTCGCGCATGGCTTCATTTTCCTGGATTTTTGCATAATGAGCATCAAACTAATAGCATTTGTTCCCCTTTTAAGATGCAGCCCAAGAGAAGGCACCTGTCACAGGTATTGATGGACACTGTAGGGGCCCAGAGATGGATTAGGATGGGGGTGGGTACCAGGGCTCATCTCCAGGTGGTTATCTGCCTTTATGGGGAAGGAAGATCGTGACCAATATATCCTCCATGGACCTGTACTTGCCTTTTGGAAGTCTCTAAATATCTTGACCTATACACAATCATAATTTCCTCCTGTGTGCAGGTGCATGGAGAGGCCAGAGGTATCCTACCTCCAAAGCTGTGTACCTTCTTTTTCTTTAAGACAGGGTCTCTCACTGGCCTGGACTACACCAATGAGTTGCACCGCCTGATCATAAAGCCCAGAGATCTGCCTGTCTCTCGCTCCCCACCATGGCATTGCAAGTGTGCACTGCCTCACCTGGCTTATTACACGAGAGCTGAGGACCCAAACCCACAACCTCATGCCCGTGCATTTTCTGTGCTGTTTAGTGATGGAGAAAATGAGGACTAGGGGATGGATAAATGGTTCTCGAGGATAGTCCAGGTTTTGCATGACTTATGAAAATATGGAGCTCAGCTCTTGTTTAAAAACAACAACAACAACAACACAGGATTCAAAGGGTCTCTGCTACAACCTTGCCCTAGTCTTGTCCCTGTTGCTATGACAGAACACCCTGACCAAAAGCATCTGCGTGGAGGAGAGCGTTTATTTGGCTCACACTCCATCGTTTCAAGGAAACCAAGGCAGCACTCACTGCATCACATCCACAGTCAAGAGTAGAGAGAGACAAACACACCCATGCTGCCTGCTAGCTGCCTCTACTGAGCCAGCTTTCATCACTCAGATGTAGTCCAGGGTCCAGCCCATGAGACGGTGCCACCCACATTCAAGTGGGTCTTCCCACATCAGTTAGCCTACTATAGAGACTCCCTCACTGCTATGCCTGGAGGCTTGTCTCCCAGCTGCCTTTATATCCTGTCAGTCAATATTCACCTCTAGCCCAGAGGGGCATTCGGTGGCTGCTGCTCTCAGTGGGAACAGGTCCCCTCCTGTGCTGCTGCTCCACCCCAGAGGTCCTCGGATGCTTCACAGAGCATGTTCCACAGCTGAGACCACCCACCCGTCCTCCAGGGCTACAGCATGGAGAATGAGCAGGCCTGCTTTGCCTGGAGCTCTCAGGTACCCTCTGCTCCAGCTGGTGTGCAAATGCACGTGGACTCAGGCACTTGCACATGTGCACACAAACATACCCATGTCTGCCCTCTTCTCCTTTTCTGGTGCATTTGTGTTTGTGTGAACGGGTTCCTGTGTACTTGTGTGTACATGTGTGTGGAGGCCAGAAGTCAACCATGTGTGTCCTTCCTAGGCACTGTCCACTATTTTGGTTTACACATAGTCTCTCTCTGGCCTGGAGCTCACAAAGTAGGCTAGGATAGCTGACCAGAAAGCTCCAGGAATCCTCCTGTCTCCACCACATTGCCTTGTTACTTAGGTTCCGGGGATTGGACTCAGGTGTTCCCGCTTGCTAGGGAAACACTTTATCCACAGAGGCATCTTCTCACTCCTTGATAGGCCTGCTCTTGGAAAGGACTCAGTCTCCCAGTGCAGACCCCACTTAGTACTTTGTAACTGGCCTCTCTCTTGCTTGGCCTCAGACCAACAGTTTACCAACATACCTACCTTTTTGATTTTGTTTCTTTTAGTAAGTTTGCTATTTTACTCTGGCAGAATTATTCTGCGTACCCCCCCTACCCCGAGTCTCCCTAGTTCTAACACTTCAGTTGGTGCACTGTGTTTCTCAGAGCTGAGGAGCCCACACTGACTCATGCCCACAGAGCCCAACGCTGGCTTCAGACACCCCGTTTCCTTTGCTGCTTGCTTCCTGTCTTAGAGTCCCTCCCAGAACCCCTCAGGACGTTCAGTCATCACGTCTCCTTGGCCTCATGTAGCAGGACAGTTTCTCAGATGTCCCTCCTTTGTGGTGACCTTGATAGCTTTGAGGAGAGCTGACAGTTTTAAGAATGCTGCTCAGTTGGAGTTTGCCTGATGCTTCTCTTATGGTTAGCCTGTGTGGGAGAATGCCCTTCTCCTCAGATCATGTCAAGGGCTCTCACTGTCAGTTTGACTTAACACCATCATTGTTTGATGAGCTCTTTGTGTGTTTGTGTGTGTGTGTGTGTGTGTGTGTGTGTGTTTATACATGTTCATGTGTGTGGGAACCTATTCATGTGTGTAGAGGCCAAAGGACAACCTTAGATATCTTCCTCAATCTCCACTCACCTTATTTTTTTTTTTTTTGAGACAAGGTCTCTCATTGAACCTAGAACCCACCCATGATGCTTGACTGGCTGGCTAGTGAACCCACATAACTTTCTGTCTCATTGGGATTATAAGTACAAGCCACCATGCCTGATATTTGAAAAAACAAACAAACAAAAACATGGATTCTGGAGGTTGAACTCAGGCCCTCATGGTTGCCAGGCAAGCATTTTACTGACTGGACTGTCTTGCCTTGATACATCTTTTAAGCTCTGGCAATCTTAGCTTAGCTATGCCCAGCTTCGGCTCTCAGCTGCACCTGTCTTGAATACACAGTAGGGTTCCAAGGAATGCGACATGTGTGCTCACATATACCGTCTGCAAGGACAACTTGGCATGGTGGGAGAGGTCTCTGATTAACTTGACACTTGTGGAATTGGACTGTGACAAGCTGGGATCCTGATGGGCACAGGAGAATTCTCGTCTTGGCCATCTCAGTGACTTCTCTAGTTTCCACAGCTGGGCAACAAAGAGACATGACTGGGTTCACCGAGGAGTGCTAGCGCTCTGTGAGAATAGTGTGTGTGTGTGTGTGTGGTGGGGGGGGAGCTAGCCCGGCCTCAGTCATCTCTCGTGTGTCAGTGAGGCCAGCTCTTCCCCCAGCTGGTGATGAACCTCTAGTGTTAACCAGTATTAACACACAGTGCTCGAGTTTCGTGAGCTTCAGAGTGCAGACACATGCATCCAGGCAGAGAGGTTAAAACTGAAAAATAATCAGTTTACTCTTTAATTATGCCACCAATCACAGTATCATGGGGAGACTGGATTTGTTTTCTGTTTGTGTATGAGGAGGTATGCATGTGTTTGTCTGGGTGTGTGCAGGTGTGCGTGTGCACATGCATGTGCAAGGTCAATGTCTAACGTCTTCTCCCGTCACTCTCCACCTTGGGTTTGGAAGCGAGGTCTCTCGCTGTATCTGGACCTCACTGATTCAGCTAGGCATACTGGCCACTGAATTCTGCAGACCCTCTTGTCTCTTTCCTTTCCAGTGCTGGGGTTACACCCAGCATTTTAGGTGTGCACCTCAGATCCAAACTCAATTCCTCATGCTTGGGCAGCATCTGCTCTTACCCTCTACACCATCCCTCTGGCCCCCATTGTTTCATCTTTTAATGTCCCTTAATCCACAGGTCCTCCACCAACCCCTCACCCTCTGGTCTCTTGTCTGGTCAGGGGCCATGGTATCTATCCTAAAGACGTCCAATGCCCTGGATTTGGGTCACAATGTTTGTGAATCCATCCCTGCATCTTCTTTTAGTACCTGAAGGCTAGTTTTGAGTCTCAGTCCATCTGTGCATCTGTGCAGTATATTACCCATGTGTGTGCATGCCCGTCTCTCTGTGCATGTGTGTATAGGCATAGGAGGGTCCTTCCCACTTTGGGCACACGTGGTCTAGTGCTTCAACCTGGTGATGCTGAGGTTGATCCATAGGCATGGTCAGTGACCACCTGTGAAGTCTGAGGGAAGTCACATAAGCCAAGAGGCTGCAGTGGGACTTCTGTGGAAGCTCTTCCAGGCTGCACACCATTATGCAAGCATCAGGGATTCACAACCATCCTGATCCTTCTGGAAATTAGAGAAAATTTTCTCCTCAGAAAACATTTTCCTTCTTTGGTGCTGTTAATTGAGAAAATGGCAACACTCGTGTGTGTGTGTGTGTGTGTGTGTGTGTGTGTGTGTGTGTGTGTGTGTTTTGAAAAAAGCTTCCAGTACATTTCCATCAACTGAACCCTGACAGCCTTTGAGGGCTGGGATGTAGTTCAGTTAGTAGAATGCTTGCCTGACATGCGTGAGGCCCTGGGTTCCATCCCCAGCACCACAAAAACCAGGCACTTGGGAGGTGGAGGCTGAAGAATCAGATGTTCATCTCTGGCTACATACTGAGTTCAAGGCCAGCTACACACACATGCACACACATTCATCTCCCTCTTCCCCCCACTTTCTCTCCCTCTTTCACACACACATACACACACACACACACACACACACACACACACACACACACACAGTGGAGAGAAATCAAGGAAGACATCTGACATGGACCTCTGGCCTAAACAGGCTTGCTCATACATGTGTACAATCACATACACATGTTTATATGCCCACAAGAACATCTACACCACACACAAAATAAGAAACAGAAAAAATATCAACCTGCCAGTCATCTGAGCCGAAAGACATCAAGTCTTCAGAGAGTCTTGGTTGTTCAGAATCCAGTAGCAGCTACCAGATCAGGCACAGGAGGAATACTGGGGGGGGGGGGGGGGGGCAGCCAGGGGCACGTGTGTCAGGCCCGTCAGAGGCATTCTTGGCTCTTCAGCCCCTAGGGTAGTCTTGTGAGACTGGCTGGGAGGAGAATCTTCTCCACAGACATTGCCTGTTTGCTCTCAGGTCCGGATGTGCCACGGTATTTACATTTCAACAGCCCTCAGCCAAGTTTGCAGCTCTAGAGCTTGTGAATGAGTAAATCCTTCCCAAACTACTGCTTTGGTGGGGAGGGTACAATCAGGGTGCCTGTGAGATGGGGTTGGGCCCATTTTGATGAGTTTCACAGTTTAATTTCTCTACCTGCCAGACTTCTTATCTTCTAGTAGGGAGGGAAAAGAATAAAAGAATTCTACAGATGTGCCTGGAGCTCTGAGCAGACCAGAGATACCATCCTTGGTGAACAGGGTCTTTTGTCCAATCAAGCCAGGCAGCAGACCCTGAGCCTTAGGTTATAGACATTTAAGAGCTGTTCATGTTCTGAAAGAACAACATGGCCCAGAGTTGTACTGGACGGAGGCTGGGAGACCTGATACAGGGTCAGCAGTGTCTTAGGGTGGATTTGTGTTGCTGTAGCAGAATACCTGAGGCGGGGTAATGTGTAAAGTGGCGAGGTTGTGTCATAACACAGTAGAGGAGCAGAAAGGAAAGCAGGTACCCATGAGGCAGCTGGGTGCCGGGTGCACTTAGAAGCCAGTCCAGTTCCACGATGGAGAACGCTCACTCCTGCAAGGAAGGCATTCATCCTCTTTTGTTTGTTTGTGGTTTTGTTTTGCTTGTTTTTGTGCTGAGGATTGGATCCAGGGTTTCACAAGTGTAGGCGAGCCCTGAGCCCCACTCTTCCCTCTTAAAGGTCCCCATGCCTCCCCAAAGCACTACCTCCCAACAGCATGCCCTGGCATACTTATTTCTTTTCTTTTTGCTATGAGAAATACCCTGACAAAAGCACCCCAAGGAAGAAGGGTTTGTTCTGGCTCATGGTTCAAGGGTTTAGTCCATCGTGGCAGGAAAGTCAAGGTGACAGACACCGAAAGTGGCTGGTCACATCACATCCGCAGTTGGGAAGCATAAAGCAGTGAACCCATGCTGCTGCTCAGGCCTTTCTCCACTTATCCAGTCAAGGATCCCAACTAGGGAATGGTGCCACCCACAGTGGGCAGGTCTTCCTGCCTCAGTTAATATAATCAAGATAACCTGAAGGCATGCCCAGAGACCTGTCTCACAGATGATTCTAGATTCTGTCAAGTTCACTATTAACACTAGTCATCACACCAGGGGACCCAGCCTCAACATGAGGTTTGATGTGGACACACCAGATTGAAGTCCCAGCAGGCAGCTTCCTGTCTTCAGCCTTCTCTGCCTTTCTCTGGCTCTGATGAACCGTCTTAGTCAACCAACTGGCACCCCATTCTCCCAATGCTGTCCCTCCCTGCCATGACTAGGCTCACTCATGCTATCTAAGCAGAATAGCTTCTCACTTGCAGACAGCTGAAGTCCAGAGGAGGAGAAGGCTGGGATGAGTTGTCCGAGACTTCACCCCCATGGTTCTGAGGGGAAGAAGGTGGCACAGTGTGTGGTCCCATGATCCCTGTTATTTTCTGTTTGTTTGTTTGTTTGATAGCCACTTCCTGATAGATGTGAGGTGACATGTGGTCTTGATGGTCTCTCAATTTTACAGAAGTTCCAAGGCAACTGAACAGCTCTGAATGGAAGAGTTCACAGCAAATGCTGGTCTTCTGGTTCTCCCTCTCTCACAGCAGCCATCTTTGGAATGAAGCTAATTCTGTAAATGTTAGCCTTGGCAAAGGGAGGCTCTGCTCCCACCAGACAGGCCCAGCTCCACAGTGTCAGGAACAGTCCTCTGACCTTTCGCATTGTCAGAGACTCTTGTGATGAGTTGGCTGAGGACCTCTGTCTGGTCTTTGTGGGATATATGATAGTGAGAGAGGCTCAGAGGGCTAGTCTTTTCCATGGCGAAGTAAGAATATACATTACCGTGGGTCCGTGTGTGTGTGTGTGTGTGTGTGTGTGTGTGTGTGTGTGGGTGTGTGTGTCTCACTGAGCTGAAACTCACCTTTTGACCAGACTGGCCAGCAAGCTCTCAGGATCTGCTGTCTGTATCCCCAATGCTGGGATTTCAGGCACACACAAACATGCCCAGATTTTTACGTGGGTACCAGGGATTCAAACTCAAGTCCTCTTGCTTGCCAAAACCTCTTACCCACTAAGCCCAACACTATACTTTTAAATGAAATGTAGAGGGATCCTTGTCAACAGCTAATTACCCAAATCACCAAAAATCAAAAGCCAGTAATATAACATGGCCCAGCTGCTGTCAAAAACCATATTCCCAGAAAGCTATGCTCAGAAGCAGCTTTATCTGCAATAATTATATATATATATATATAATCTGTCTTTGCAGCCCAACTGGCACTGTGTTCGAGGCAGCTTGACTTTTGTGTTCAGGAATCCCAGCAAACGAATTCCAACTTGGGGATAGGCATCCCTTTTGCTGCCTTTGGGGAGCCTGGGTTCTATTTTGTAGCAATATGAGGCCACTTCATGGTGACCTGTAAGTAGTTGGAGTATCAGGTACAATTCCCATGAACCCCGGTGCATGCTGTGACCTCCTAAAGTTGGCCATCAGCTTTCTGCGGAAGCAGCTGTGATTGTTTACGTGCAGCTGGTGTTTGTGTAAGTGGAGCCCAGCTCACTGGAAACCCATCTCTCTCTCTGACCATCTTTACTATAGGCAAAAGGGGGTTTCTAGGAGCACTGTCTCAGAGGACGAGAAGGGTGAGGCCAGGAGAGCCCGACAGGCACCCCTGTGTGTAGAGTGGGAGCGCACGGCAGATGCTCAAAGTCACGGCTGGGTCACCCTTGGCTGCGCTGAGAGGAGTGTTTAAACTCCTTGGAAATCAGTGTCACTCCTACCAGAGTGTTCCCAAGGCTTCCTTGCAGGCAGTAGTCCATTCTGCTGATAAAGACATCCTTCCACACCTGCGGGAGAGCAGCTTCCAAAAGATGCACCCTGCTAGCTATGAATTCTGCCATGTCTTTCCCCAGCCAAAGCAGCTCATGGGTATGGTGAAAACAGGCTGCCACACTGCAGATGGGTTGCAGAATGCCTGGCCCATCCGTATTTATCATAGTCATTTCCTTATTAAAATGTTAAAGAATGTAGTGCTTATTTATCATTCCCTGCCTTGTGGAGCATCCTTTTCCTGACAAAGCTTCGATCTACCTGATGGGGAGCTGACAGACAACTTGCCCCATTTTGAGCCCAGGAATTAGGATTTTTCTTCCTTCCCTTGAAGTGCCCATATGCAGGCTGAAGGAGGAGGAGGAGGAGGAGGAGGAGGAGGAGGAGGAGGAGGAGGAGGAGGAAGTTTACTTCGGCTGAGGGAGATGACTTGGTCAATAAAGTGTTGAGGGCCTGAATTTAACTCCCCAGAACCTATCTAAAAGCATCTGGTGTGATGATGCAGGCTTGTAGTCCCAGTGCTGGGGAGACAGGAGGCTCCCTGGAGCTTGTTGACCAGCCAATCTAGTTAGTTCCACACTAGTGAGGGATCCTATCTCAAAGAAGAATGACCCCCAAGGTTGACCTCCAGCCTCCACAGGCATATACAACTTTACTTGTACACATAGTAACACATACACAAACAAAAAGAAAGAGAGACAGAGACAGAGAGAAAGAAAAAGGGAGGGAGGGAGGGAAAGAAAGACACATACCTCCTCACTGAGGACATATGAAGGGGGTCTTTCTGCCCACTTGTCCTGGAATGGCCCTAGGAATACCAGGAAGTTCTCCCGTAGGTTTGGGGTGAGGCTCCTGAACTTCACGCCAGTACACTAGTTGCTAGCCACACAGCTGATAGCCTTGGTTCACACAGTCGTCAGGTGGGCTAGCCACTACCTCTCCTAGCACTGTGTGGGAAAGCAAACAAGACTATGCTTGTCCGCTTACTGTGACGTTGCATGCTCATCTGTATCTCACTCTGCACTGTTCATTCTTGTAGACTCTCCATGGAAGGTACATCTGTCAAATGTTGGCCCAGAGATGACAGGCGTCACTGTGAGTGGCTTGACTCCAGCCCGAACCTATCAGTTCAGGGTGTGTGCTGTGAATCAAGTGGGCAAGGGGCAGTACAGCACAGAGACCAGCAGGTGAGTGAGCCTGACCTCCACCTAGAGCCCAGGGTGCTGTGGGTCCCAACCATAGACACAGAGATGAATGACAGCCTAAGGGTTCTGCAGAAAGCTGAACACAGTCACCAGTGGCACGTTACTGAGCCAGCTGTACCTCCCTTCACTGCTTGGAGGCAGCTGTCATAGATCCTTCCCATGGTGCTCGGTGCCTTCACAGGGCACTCCTGACAGCACAGCCTTCTTTAGGGGTGGGTATGGCAGAGTCTCATGTGGTCCAGGCTGGCCTGGAATTCACTATGTAGCCGAGGACCATCCTCTTCCCTCTACCAACAGAGTGCTGAGGTTACAGATGTGCATGCTACACCCAAATTACACGATGCTGGGGTTGGAACCCAGGACCTCATAGATGTCCTAATGTCCTTTCTGTTGCTGTGATAAAATACTCTGATAAAAGTGACCTAGGGAAGGAAGGGTTTGTTTCAGCGGACAGTTCCAGGTTACAGTCCATCATAGCGGAGAAGTCTAGACAGGAACTCCAGCAGCTGGTTATGTCAGATCCACGGTCAAGGCAGAGGGAAAGTGATGCATGCATGCTTGCTTGTGCTCAGCTAGATTTCTCCACTCTTATACAAATCAGGATCTCCTGCACAGGGAATGATACTGCTGCCCACAGTGGACTGGATCTCTCCACATCAATCAACTTAATTAAGACACCTCCCCCCCCCCCGCCCCGCCCAGACATACCGGCAGACCAACCTAATGTAGATAATTCCTCATTTAGACTGTCTTTCCAGGTGTTTCCAGGTTTTCTCACATCAACAGAGCTAACCAGAATACTAGATGAATACTCTATGAACCACACATCTGCCATTGCCTCCTGGCTGTTCCTGGCATGTTGACTGCCATAACTCTTGCACACACAGCCTCAATGAGGCCAACTGCATGCTTTGGGTTGCTTTTCTCCTCAACAAGGCTCTGGGCTGAGCACCTTGTCTCTCTTTCTCTCTGATATATTTTTATCTTTAGGTTGATGTTACCGGAAGAACCACCAAGTGCTCCCCCAAAAAACATTGTAGCCAGTGGGAGAACCAACCAGTCCATCATGGTGCAGTGGCAGCCACCACCTGAGACAGAGCACAATGGGGTGCTCCGGGGCTACATCCTCAGGCAAGTACCCGGCACAAACCTTCAGGCTGTCCCAACTTTGGAGGTCAGGTCAGGTGACAGAGTCTAGGGAGGGATGCCTCCTGCAGCAAAGCAGCGTTCACAAGGTAGTGGGCACCTTTGTGGAGCCCTCCTGGGTGTGGCCACCTCAGAGGCCACACAGACTAGTGTCAGAGGTTGCACCAAGCCAAAGAATGAAGGGGATTATGGGAAAGATAGCAGATACACTCTTCATTGTGAAGCCTTCCTCAACGAATTGTACATTCAAAGTACAGTCACTTAACCGATACTAAATTAATTTGAGGAAGTGTTTAACCACCAGTTACTATGTTATGTTGTTACTCCGTTTTGCCAGACCTTCTGACATATCAAAGAAAAGCATTTGATTGTGTGTATATGTGTGTGGGTGTGTGTACCTAAGTGTACCCAAGGAGGCCAGGAGAGGGTGTCAAATGCCCTAGGACAGTGGTCCTCAGCCTTCCTAATGCCTCAGCCCCTTAATACAGTTCCTCAGGTTGTGATGACCCCCAACCATAAAATAATTTTCATTGCTACTTCATAACTGTAATTTTGCTACTGTTATGAATTGTAATGTAAATATCTATGTTTTCTCATGGTCTTAGGTGACCCCTGTGAAAGGGTCATTGGATCTCCAAAGGGGGTCATGACCCAAAGGTTGAGAACTGCTGCCCTAGAACTTGAGTTACAGACAGCTGTGACCTGGGAAATGAACTCAGGTCCACAGCAAGAGCTCTTAAGTGTGGGGACATCTCTCCACCTCCCTGAAGAAATCTATATAAACATATGTATATATACATGTGTACTCACAACTTGGCAATGTTTAGGTGTTGAGAATGAAAGCAATGTATTTTTTATATTAGCGCAGGTTGAGTGTTCATGCCTCATGATGTGTGTGCCTGCCAGATGTCACCAAAGGGTGTGCAGGTTGCTATCCGAGCTTTAGCAGGGATGGTGGGCTTCAGAGTGTATGGAGAGCACATCTGGGAGAAGCACATCTGGGAGAAGCACCTCCTTTGCCCAAGCTACTGCTAATGTCCACATTACACTGAATGTCATCACTGCGGAGCTCTTGGTTGAGACAAATTAAAAGGAGAAAGATTGAATGGAATTAAAGGGTAATCGTTACGTCTCCTCTCGTAGTTTATACTGCTGTTTGTTATCTTATCAGCTTTACTGAAGCAGGAATGCAACCGTTATTCTCCAAGTGCCCACCCTGGTTCACACTGGACCTGGAGTTCATGGTGTGAGTGCTTAAGAGCCTTCGTAGGAGGAAAGTTGTGAAAGTGTTCTTACTTACTTTTTTCTTTCTTTCTTTCTTTCTTTCTTTCTTTCTTTCTTTCTTTCTTTCTTTCTTTCTTTCTTTCTTCCTTCCTTCCTTCCTTCCTTCCTCCCTCCCTCCCTCCCTCCCTCCCTCCCTCCCTCCCTCCCTCCCTCTCTCTCTCTCTCTCTTTCTTTCTTTCTTTCTTTCTTTCTTTCTTTCTTTTTTTCTCTCTGGCCCTATTTTATGTATTTTTCTGTGTCAAGGTCTCATGTAGCCCAGGTTGGCCTCCAACTCACAAGGTAGCCAAGGATGACCTTGAACTCCTCATCTCTTGCTTCACCTCCCAAGTGCTGGACTGACAGGAGTGTGTTTACCACACTTTGCTTGAAAATGCTGGTTCTTTAGCTCCATTTGCTTGTCTATGAAGGACCTGTGACCGTAGTCACTCCACTTCAGTTAACCGTGGAGTGAGAAGGGTGGTTAGGCTTCTGAGTCCACTGAGAGAACCTTAAGAGATGGTTGCTAGAGAGAGGTCTCCTTTGTGGAAAGCCCCTGCTCTGAGCGAGCCAGAGCTGCCGACACAGTCAGTTCCCTGCTGTCCTTAAGGTTCCCTGCAACCCATGATTCTCCTTTAACTGGAAGCCCAGTCTTGTCTGTCTAGCAGAGCTTAAAGGAAGTCAATGCCCATGCTCCCCGTATCTCTGCCCCCAGCTGTCATCCTCCATTTACAAAAGGTCAGAGGGAGACAGTCATGTTATCCTGTAGCAGTGGCCCTGGGCTCTGTGCTAGCTGGTGGCCGTTGCCAGTGGCCTGACCTTCCTACCCATCCTCCTGCTGCCTCACACTAAGAGTCCCTGTAGCTCATGGCTATGCTTTTCTTCCAACTTTAGCCATCCCTCGTGTCCACACCCGTCAACTAATGGAAATAATTAGCTTGCCCTCCTCACAACCACCACCTTTCTCAGCAGCAGAAGGAGGTTTCCCGAGGCAGAGCCTGTCAAGTAGGGGCTGTGATGTTTGTCCCACTGAACACGCTCGGGGTGCAGAGCCTAATAATAAAACTGTCTGATGCTATGAGGCTGCATGGTGGACTGTGAATCTCTCTATTTTTGGGGATTACTGTCCTTAAAGGATTCTTGGTGACAGTGCTATTGGATTGGAGTAGGGAAGAGGGCATCTGTGATGTTGACAGCTTAAGTCCAAGGAAACCCGAAAAAAATGAGGGCACACCACCCCAGGCCTTAAATATCAAAGTGTGTGGAAATTAAAGACCCATACCAAGATGCATTTGCCTGCAAATGTTTCTGAGCAAGGCTCTAGCTTGCAGATCACTGTTTGCAAGCGAGAACCCTCCAGGGCACAGGCTCTGTGTCGGATCCAACACACAATGCATGGGAGCAAATGGGAAATAAATCACCTTGGTGGCTCACACCGTAAGAAGTAGTTAGGATGCTCGCTCAGTGATAAAATATTTATAATAATAGGCAGTATGTTTCTCCGAGAGGCGCTCAGGGTTATGTCCTTTAAAAAGAAAAAAAAGTGCTCCTGTTTATTTCTGGATAAAAACTCATCCGTTCTGGCTGAGCCTGTCTCCAGGGTAACAGAGCCTCCCAGAAAGGAGGAAGGAGGATGCGCTGTGGAGTCCCCCCATCTTGACCTTCTCAGACATCCAGTGTGCATCACCAGGACACCTAGAGCCCAGGCCAGAGTGGACCTCCCTGCCTGTTCTATTCTCAAGTGTAATCCTACAGTTATTACAACTACAGTATTCTCAACTGTAATCCTACAGTTCCCTGATTGAGTAGCTGAGGAGACTGTGTGACTGGGACAGGCTTTGTGTCCTGAATGAGGGCCTCAGCCTGTGTCCCTGAGTCATGTCCCTCCAATGCTAATTTCATAGCTTTTCCTTGGAAAGTGGGTTGGGTAGTGAAGGGCTCCCCAGAGCCATCCCTTTCCAAGGGTGGTTTTGCAGTTTCTCCCAGAAAGCTGCAAAGCAACATCTACTTGGGGCCTGGGGAAATGGGTCAGTGGGTAAGAGGGCTGACTCTGCAAGTGTGAGTGCCTGAGTGTGAGTCCTTAGCACCCACATAAAAAGCTGGGCATGCTGGCACATGTCAGTTAGCCAGGGCTGAGGCTGGGGGTGGGAGCAAGACAGGGGGATCTCTGAGGTTCATTTACCAGCCAGCCTAGCCAAATGGATGAGCTCCAGGTTCAGTGGGAGATCTCTATGAAAGAGAGAGGAAGGCTAATAGTGACCTCACATACATTTGCACACAGGTGTGCATGCACGCACATGCACATGTGCACACACACACACACACACACACTTATAAACACACATAGACCATGTACACACAAATAACAACAATAATTAAACATTTCTTTGCCCTTATCTTAAAGGGGGGATGGTATTTAGACAGACTCATACAGGGAAATGGTGGTGGGTAATCCCAAGGTATGGGGGCAGCTAGGTGTCCTTACAGAGGAGATGCATATCCACGGGGCTCTCTCAGTTACATATCTCATAGGACACATTGCAGTGAGGGTTAGAGATTTCAGGATTAAGCAAAGCCTCAGTTTCAAGGGAAGCGTTTCCTGTAGTCACTGCCATCCTTGGCAGATTGCTCAGCTTACTGTTCAGGTTAAGGAGAGGGGGAGTGCCGGCGCAGTAACATTTGGAGATGCAAGCGTTTTGACCCCATGTAAGAATGGTTGTTTGTTGTTGTTTCCTGCTTTGATTGGTTGGTTGGTTTTGAGGCAGAAGCTCATGTAGCCCAGGCTAGCCTCTAACTTGTTGTGTAGCCAAGGAGGACCTTGATCTTCTGCCGCCACCTCCCAAGTGCTAGGTCCCAAACGGGCCCCACCAAATGCAGTTTACCCGGTGCGGGGGCTGCACCAAGGCCTACTGCTTTCAAGCAGGTCTTCTGTCAGCTGAGCCACACCCTCGGCTTATTGCTTTGACGGCCTTGTCTGAGGCTGTATCTCTAGGCACTTAGGGCTTTATCTGCTGGTTGTTCTAGACTCTGTCAGTAGGAAACACAAACTAGATCCAGGGTGAGGAATGTCTGTCTTTGCCTCTCATGTCCCCTGTGTGTCCCCTGTGTTTCTAGCCTGCCGCTGAGGGGTTTATTTTGGCTGATGGTTTCCAAGAGCTCCTTCCATAGTCACTTGGCTCTGTTACTTCTGGGCTTGTGGTGGGGTGAGGAGTGGTAAGGCCTGAGGGAGGGAAATGCTGATCTATGGAGGCCATGAAGCAGAAAGACTATGGAAGGAGCCAGGCATGAAGTATACACTTCAAAGGTTCAGCCATAGTGACCCACCTTCTCCAACAGTCAGTCCCACCCTGTTCCCGTCAACTCCCGAGTCAACTATGAATCTACTGATTAGTCAGAGGAAACCCCTCCCATTCCAACCCACCAGGTGGGAATCGAGATTTAAACACAAGACTGTGTCCACCTTAAAACACAGCTCCACCTCGAACGGGTAAGGAGCTTATTCTGAAACCAACTATGTGACCATGGCCCAGGAACACAGATTTGGGTCACCTTAGATTCTGCATTCCACCACTGATGACAGTTCCTTCAAGTTTTATAGGCAAAGAACAAAGAAAGTCATAAATCAAGGCACTGTCACCCTCAGATGCTAGCTAACAGCACTCTCAGCCTTGGTGGAAGCTAGTGGCCTATTATGTTGATTCATTTCAGGTTTTGCCTCTTAATCACAAGGATGGTAATTCAGACATAGAGGTAGGCAAGGAATGACTATCAAGGGGCTGAAGGCAGCCCAAGAGTAGTTTTAATTAGACTTTGGACCTGCAACACGCCAACCTCCCCACACACTGAAGTTGCAATCCTTCATCTATCCTCGCAGGGCTCGGAAAGTTCAGGTCTTTCCTGGAGCGTTCATTCACAATTGTTTGGGAGGACACTTCCAACCAAGACCTAGCCCAGGGAAAGGCTAGCTTTGACCTTCCTGCTTTTAATGCTCTCTGTCCTTCAGCATTTCTGTTTCCTACCAAATGGGCCTCACCAAGCGCAAATGGTCCCTAAGACAGAAAGAATGTCCTCAGAAAGTCCTGGATTTCGAGAAGAAACTCCTATAGCCTCTCTCCACCTCCTTATTTGCATATCTCTTAGGGAAGTCACAGTATACAGAGACACCTGCATTTCAGGGTCTTGGGTTTTTTCCCAGCCATGGTGACCTTGCTGCTCTGGGAGTTCCC
>CABHPP010138964.1:30106-74971 GCA_902168425.1 Peromyscus attwateri | reverse complement strand
CCCGGCCCACCCGGGCGGGTCCCGCCAGCCATCCCGCTAGCCCGTCCCCTCCCCTCGCTGCTTCCTTGGCCCATCGCAGTCCCTCCCCTCCCCCAGTTCATAGCCTTCAAGTTCTCCGGGGCTCGCAACCCCCCAGTCCTCTGCTCCTGGCTTGTCCTCTGTCAAGTCCTGTCTCTAAACTGCGAGGGGCTCCCTTGTTCCCAGTGCTCTTCCCTGGGGCTTTCTCCAGTCCAGATTTGTGGCTGTACCCTTCCTTGTCCAGGGACTCTTCTTGCCAACTTCCCTAGCTGTGGTGGAACATTGCTGGGGAGAAAAGAGAGTTGACATTCCTTCTACCGCCCCCACCACCTTTCTCCACCCCCGTGGCTAGTTACATATCTGGTACACACATTTCCTTTCTCATCCCCGTCTTTGAGCTGGATGCCTTCGTTGGGTAGCTTTCCTGTTTGCCTGTTTCCAAATTCAGGTCCTCTCTGGACCTGCTGCCTCTAGTTCCTTAGCATTCTTATCTCTCTTGTCCCGTGGGTCTGGGCTCCCTTAGTCCTTAGCCTTTAACCCCACGAAACCAAACTAAACATAGGCCTGTGGTATGTAGTTGGCCCTCACTCCGTGCTCCAATCACTGTCTTGGACATTAAGACCATGTTTCTTTGATTCTAAAATGCCAGTTGTGGGACCCACTGTTCATTTAATTACAGCCTAAGGGGTAGCAGGATTAGAAAACCACAAAAATGTGTAGAGATTTTTAAAATGTGCTGTGTTATAGCAATGTTAGAATTTTTAAAAACTTAAGACTTAGAGCTGAGGGGACCTGGTAATAAAGGTGATTATTATATATACTGAGTGCTTAAATAGTGAGCTCTGTCTCCTCTCTGCAGCTTAAAGATCCCTGCTGTAGCACACATCTTCCTAACCCAAGTCAAGGATGTCTGTTGGGGCAGGAGTGGCAGTGATGGGGACTAGTTTCTGATTTTGCTGCTTCTCTTGTGGCGTGTTGTCCCTGGTTTGTGGAGTCAGGCAGGGCACCAGCAGAGCTCTTAATCCAGTCATTGGTGAGAACTGTAAGCATCTTAGGGAATAGGCATTTCTAGAGATGGAAAAACTAGAAACTAGAACCGCAGTCTCCCTTCTGTGCAGTTGATGGTTCTGGATAAGCTCAACTGTGTGTAAATAGTGCTTCCGTCCATCCGTCCATGTTCATCCTCAGACTTAGTCCCCCCCTTCCCCGAGCAGCTGGCAAGGTGGGTACTGAAGTGGTCACATGGATCGGTGTGTAGCTTCCAAAAATAATTTTTAACAGCACTTACAAGTTTTCCCCCCTACCTCCAATTTATACTTGTCCACATGCCTCTCTGGTCCCATCATCCACATGAGCAGTCCTTAACACTATTTTAATGATGTCAACACATCTGGTCAGGGCAGGAGGGAGAAAGAATGTGGACTATGGAACTGAAACACCGAGGGAGGTTATATCGGGACAGCATGGGCCCAAACACCATAAAACTCCCCAACCAGTTTCTAAGGTGAGTCTGTAAGAGGTCTCTAATGGCAGCATATAGACTCATTCTAGAAGATTCTTGTATTTTAAGCATGCTGAAGGGAAGGATTAGCTTCCAACTGACTCACATGTTTGGCCTCTTGCAACCCGGAGTTTTCCTATGAGTTGCACATCCAGGTACTGACGCAGCCTGTTTCTATATGAGGGTTACCATTTCCAAAAAGGGTCTTGCATGGAGGGATAGTCCTTCTCTGAAAAGAAAAAACAAAAACAAGTCTTAACTTCTGGAAGGAAAAATAGAGACATCAAAGTCTACGGCGATAAATTAGAGAAAAAATGGGAGGTGGGAGGCCTCAGTGGAAACTGCGGGTCTCTTTTTGGCCACATTCCTTTAGCAAGATTGTATAGGTGGAGGGAAGAGTCTGAAGTTGGCCTGTGACAGTGAGGAGTATCTTCCTCTGGAACCTACAGGGGAGTCCCCCGCTAAGGAGCTGGGAGTCTCACTTCTGTGTTCTGAGATTCCCGAGGAAGTATGGTTGTGGGCTGGCAGATGGCTACGTTCAAACCACTCTGAGTCATGACAGTAGTAAACTGCCCTGTGCTGCTACAAGTGTCTTGAACAGGAACAGTGAGAGTGTATGGAAGCTCATGGGAGTTGGGGAGACATTTTATAATCCTGACCAGCTGACCTTAGGCATTTCATCTGACTGGATAGGGCTCATTTCTTAATGAGTTGGATGGGAGGGTCTCTGGACACTTGTTTCTGGGGGCTTGTCCACCCCTTTCTATTCCAGAGAAGATCCTGTTGTCTCACCATCTGCTTGAGAAAATGATTGGGTCCAATTGGGACCTTCATTACTCTTCACTGGCTAATCATTCAGCAAATATTTGTTGAGTGACAAAGCATTGATTCCACAGCAGCTGGGCCAGTGAACTGTTCATAGCAGGAAGATGGGCAACCATACGAAACTGTGTTTGAAAAAGACAGGAGTGGGTTACCCATTTCTTATGGTAGGAATTCAAGTGAGGGGACAGTCGCCGAGGATGATCTAGTTGCCAAGGCCTCGTTCAGGCGGCTGTTAGACACTTCTCATATGCCAGCTAGTTGCTAAGGCCTTTTCATCTTCACCTGAGAAAATGGATGATGAAATTCCTCGTCTCCACACCTCCGTTTGTTTTGGCTCTTGATTATGAAGGCTCAAGTTCAAAATAGGGTAGCCCATTGTCCTGGGCTTTTGGCAAGGGTAATGCATCATGGCACAGGGGCACGTCAGAATGAGTGCTCACAGTTTGAGCCAGGAAACAGAGCAAAAACATGTCCTTTAAAAAAAATCGACAAGTATGATTATAGGATGCTGGTGGGAGGTTCTTTTTTTTTTCCTTCAAGATTTGTTTGTTTTTATTTTATGTGTGTGAGTGTTTTGCCTGCATGTGTGTCTGTGAACCACATGTATAACTGGTGTTTGCGGAGGCCAAAAGGGACATTGGGTCCTCTGGGACATAGTTTCAGATGATTGTGAGCCGCCATATCAGTGCTGGAACCAAACGCAGGTCCTCTGCAAGAACCGCAAGGCTCTTAACCTGTGAGCCATCTCTCCAGCTCCTGGGGGTGCTTGCCTTAGCAGTGTCTGACTTCACAGCCTGGGCAGGAGGAGCGGTGGCTGGAGGAAGGAGGGCTGTCCATGTAGGCAAGTAGCACATATGGAACGTGTATTTGAACTTCGGTGAGCATTGCTGGCTTTTCCTTTCTTTCCTTTTGAGAGCATGGATGACATCTTGAACTTGTGTCCCTGTGGTACCTACCACAGAGTGTGGTATAGGGTGGCAGCACACTCATGACAGCCAATGGCCCAAGCATCGCAGGATTGCAGATGATGGTATGAACAAGAAAGCTTTCTGCTGGAGCTGCGAAGGGCAGTAGAGACCATTGTCCTGGCCTTCGGACCCATGAGGAGCTGGGTACCAGAGAGGAGGCATGTGGAGCATACATGCATTGGCCAGGTGTGCTTAGGGTCATTCTTCTGCCTCTAGGTTCAGTGTTCTTCTTGCACTAGGGAGCTGAGGAGGTGACCCTGCCTGGGACTCCAGGAGACACTTGTGTAAGGGCACAGCAGCATTCCCACGAGAGGTTTTCCCCTCACCCACCATTGCAAACCTTCCTTTCTACTGTCCATTTCCCACTTACTGTGTTGCTACTGGAGAAATGATTCTGCCCACGTCTACATGTGTAGTGGGAAATGCTTCTCCTCGAGATCGAGTTGGGTGGTGTAAGAAACCAAACACCAGAAAGGCCAGCCCCTCTCACCAAAGCACTTACACTGTCTACCACTTAGCTATGCTGTAGCAATGAGACAGTCAGATAAAGGAAATTTAGTTTAAATAGCTTAATGGGCTTTTATTTGTGACTTTGGAATCCTGCAATTCCAAATGATGAGCTAAGTTGAGGGTGTGGCTTTCCAGACAAAAGGACTGAGGACAGGAGGACACAGGAGACAAACAGATGTATTGATCATTTCATAGTTACTTCCTTGTAAGCTTTAGAGCAGTGCTTCTCAACCGTCCTAACACTGCGACCCTTTAATACAGTTCCTCATGCTGTGACTCCAACCATAACATTATTTCACTGCTACTTCATAAGTGTACTTTCGCTACTGTTATGAATCGTAAATATCTAATATGCAGGATATCTGATATGTGAACCCAAGGGGGTCATGACCCACTGGTTGAGAACCACTGCTTTAGAGACTTCATTATAATGTTGGCTAAAGCTGACCTTCTGTGGATGTGACTGTTATCTCTCTCTCCTGCTCTCTGGGGAGGTCAGATAACTTGGTTTCAACTTAGTGGCTTAGAACTTCAGCATGAGTTGGTTCTATCTCGTATGGTCTGTTGTTTCTGGTGCGTTAGCTCAGTCCAAACCAGTGGGCTCCTAGAAATGATATTTAATGCGCTAGAATCATGACTAGCCAGGTTTGCAGGTCTAGTGCACAGTGCAAACCTCAGCTATCTGTGTCATTGTGGCTCTTTAGGGTACTGATATCGAGACTCCTGAAAAACATCCCCTGGTCAGAACTTAACCAGTGTCTGACTAGCCCCAGCTCCCACCTCCACCACCCCTTGAGATTGAAGTAGGTCAGAAGAGGCACTGGTTTCATTCATAGAGCACAAGTAATCAAGGTATAAAGAGAACAAGGCCAGTTGGTGGCATACACCTTTAACCCCAGAACCTGGGAGGCAGAGGCACACAGATCTCTGAGTGGGAGGCCAGCTTGGTCCACATAGTGAGTTCCAGGCCAGCCAAGGCTACACAGCCAGGCTCTGTCTCCAAAGGGGAAGGGATGCAAAAGCAAACTAACCCAAGCATCATCTCTCCTCGTGTCCTCCACTGGCCTGCATCATTGTCCTGTCTGCATCCATACTGGAAAGCCAATATAGAATCCTTCTGGAATTAGTGCCAAGGCTGAAATCCTGGGTTTGGATCTTAGATTTATCATTATGCCTTGGTCCTGGTTATCTGATCTGTTTTATAGTTAAGGAAAGCAGATTTGGAGATCAATGCCTTAGTACTTCCTCATCGGGTTGTTGAGAGCACTGAACTAGATAAATTGAGCACACAATAAACTCACTACATGTGCAGATAGCACAGTCCTCTAAGTAAGGCTGAGGTCCAGGTTGCTGCCAATTATAGAGAATATCTAACTGGAAGGCACAACTATTTCTGCCATTTCTCTTAAGAGAAGGCTGTAATCGGAACATAAACATACATCTAAAGGTAATGCCCTGACCCTGGTACAATGGGAAGAGGAACGAGTGAGGTAGTCAGGTCTCATAGGCCCCTCGAGGTGGGAGGCTTCTGAGTCCATATCTTCATTTGCAGATAAGGGGGTGTGATGGCCACATCAGATGGTGGCAGTGAAGTGTGATGACCCAGAATGTCCTGTCCTTTCCTCTTTCTATGTAGTACATACCAATATTTCTTAAGGACAGCTGGGCCGTTCCTGTAAATCTCTCCAGAACAAAGTTCTACCCTAGAGGCAGAACAAAAGGGACTGGGCTCAGAGTGTGCCCGATGGCCCTAGAAGATGAACTGTACATCTCAGTGGCACCTGCTCTCTCTTGGCATGGGCCCATAAAGGACTTAATACGCTCTTGTCTGTGATCCAGTGTGAAACCCTGAACTTGGGCAAGAAGTGACCATTGGGAGCTCTTCTGTGACCTTACTCTTTCTTTAAAGACGTTGTTCTCAACCTGTGGGTCCCAGCCCCTCTGGGGTTACCTAAGACCATCAGAAAACACAGATATTTACATTACAATTTTTTTTTGTTTGTTTTTCGAGACAGGGTTTCTCTGTGTAGCTTTGCGCCTTTCCTGGAACTCACTTTGTAGACCAGGCTGGCCTTGAACTCACAGAGATCTACCTGCCCCTGCCTCCCGAGGGCTGGGATTAAAGGCGTGCACCACCACTGCCGGCCTTACATTACAATTTTTAACAGTAGCAAAATTACAGTAACAAAGTAGCAATAATGAAATAATGTTATGGTTGGGGGTCACCATCACATGAGGAACTGTATTAAGGAGTCACAGCATTAGGAAGGTTGAGAACCACTGCTTTAAAGGATGAATGAATAATGAATGAATCCAGGCGTTATCACAGGAGACTGCTTTAATTTCACCTACTACCTAGACTGCAGAAAAACTGAGGCTGGAAACAAAGAGAAAATACCCAGGCATTAGAGCTACCAAAAGCTGAGAGCTGGACCCTGGTCTGGGTCAAGTGCCTACTGTGTGCTGGGTAAGGGTTGTTGGACAGCAGGCACTCCAGAAAGACAAAAGACAGAGATGAACACAGCAGTCATTGTGTGGGTCCAGACTTCGGACACATGAGGCAGCTCTTCCTGGGAGAAAGTAGTATTCCAGCTGAGTTGGATCTGACAGAGGAGTCTGCAGAGAGGCCCTTGCGTCTAGGGAGTGCCTGAAGATACGTGAGAACCGTGCCGTCAGGGAAGAAGGAAACCTTTGGCTTGGCTTTGGAGAAATGCTAAGAGGGAACTAGATATGTGGGCAGAGGGCAGATCTTCTCAAGATGCTCAGAACTACCAAGGAGTAGTGAGTAGAGGGCAGCACAGTTAGAGCCCCAGAGAGTAAGGAAACAGAAACACGTTGGAAGTAGGAGGGATAAGATTATCCCAAGAGACCTTCTGTGGGAGATGCTGTGCCAGCTCACTGGGTGTGGAAGCTTCGTAGGGAAGTAAGTAAACCAGATCAGGTGTCCAAGTCACTTAGATCAGGACAAAGAAGTGATGGCTTGAGCAGGGGAAGACACTCAGGAGGGAGGGTAGACAGGATTTGGAGTCAGGTGAGCAAATCCCTGTGGACAGGCTACTGCCTGTTCCTACCAAGGGGAGCCAACAGTAGGAGTAAGGCTAGAAAAGTCCCTGCCTTGACCCACAGGACTAATCTCTTTAATGCCTCAAATCTTGGAGGTCTGTGCTATATAATTCGGCACTGGCCACTGCTTTCTCAAGGTTTATGTGGCCTCGTGTATATATGTCTTGCTCTGTGCTGGAATAGAAATGCACCCCTGACCCGAGTCAGAGCTCAGAGAGCTGCTTAGTATGGATGGATATTCTGTCGGTTTCTGGTTGTCTGTGCCATTATTTCCTCTGCCAGTTGCTCTCTCAGGGAGAAGCCTTTAGGCCTGGGCCTGAAGAGGAAACATGACCAGTCATCTTGGGTTACTAGGGTGCCCTTCTCTGAGGTTCCTGGATCTCCTGCCTTCTTTCTCCCCTGGGATTTATGCCTCTGTTTTGGCTGGGTACCTCACTGGGGAATACGAGCTCCCAAGGCACGTTCTCCCTTTGGAAACTGATCACCCTCTCAGGTAGCTCTTTGGGGACAAAGGCAGTACTGGGGCCTCTCCTGGGGCTGCACTCCTTATTTGGTTTTTGTAGCTCCTCCAGTCCCAGGCCACACCCCACTAAGCACAAGGGTAATGCAAACACCATTACAAGGAAACATAGCGTGCTACTTAACTGCATGCTGAGTATAGGTCCTTTCTTGTGAGTCTGCTGAGGGGACTGTCTTAGAGGTCATTTTCTGAAGGAAGTGTACCCTTCCTCAGAGGAGTTTTGGGGATTAGTGGCTGTGGGGTCTTGGATGGAAGAGCAGCAGAAGGCCAAGCTTCTTTTGCTTACTGGAATTATCTTTGTCCTTTCAGACTGGAGGCCGGCCCTGCATCTTGCTGTCCTGGACTGTGCTGATGAGGCCAATACTGCTGTCTGCAGAGACTTCAACATCCTAGGCTTCCCAACTGTGAGGGTATGTGACAAGGAGGAAGGAGAGCTGGGGATGGCTCTGGCAGAGCATAGAGCCCCTGTTCTGCATTTCCCTGGTACCTCCCTGGGCTGCTGAGCTCTGAGGAGCCCTCTGATGCCTCTGGGCCCAAGTCTTTCAAGTCCCGGTCCTGGAGCACTGTCCACCATCTGATGAAACGCCTGTTTTAGAGATAGAGGCAGAAACGGAAGGGGCCTTTTCATTCTGAGAAAGTCTGTCTTTATGAAGGAGATGGCACATGGGAATGTTGGGGTGGGAAGATTTCCACATTGTGTTGTGAAGTAGTCGTCACACAGGCTAGTGAGTGCTGCTGGCTCTCAAGGTCCTTTGTAATTCTCCTCACTCCTGACCTCCTACTCTGGGATGCAGGCTCTGGCCCTTCTGTGGGTAGGATCATCCTTTGGGGCCTGTTGGTTCTTCAGAGACACTGGCGTTTTTCTTTCTCATCAAGGAAGAGCTTTGACACACAAGTGCACCCAAGTGACATAAGGGGCGGCCCCACCCATCGTTGAAATGTGCAGTGCTTCAGATGGCCAAGCTTCCAGGGACAGAAGTCACCAACATCCAAGGCATGAGAGTTCTCATACGCCAGCTCTGATGGAGACATGAGCTTTCTGATGAGTCTCTGTCAGTGATCACGGAACACCAACAATTTTTTAAAAATAGTTTTTAATATTCAGGCAGTGGTGGCACACACCTTTAATCCTAGTGCTTGGGAGGCAGAGGCAGGTAGATCTCTGAGTTTGAAGCCAGCTTGGTCTACAGAGCGAGTTCCAGGACATCCAGGACTACGCAGAGAAACCTTGTCTCAAAAAAAAAAATTAATTTTATGTGCATTGGTGTTTGGCCTGCATGTATGTCTGTGTGAGGTTGTTGGATCCCCTGGAACTGGAGTTATAGACAGTCATGAACTGTTGTGTGGGCTGGGAATTGAACCCAGGTCCTCTGGAAGAACATCCAGTGCTCTTAACCTCTGAGCCATCTCTCCAGCCTCTCCAACAAGTTGATGACTGAACAATTGCCATGGTTCTCAAGAGCCCTTACACAGCCCAGAATGAACGAGTTGCGGCAGTTAGGGTAAGGGCCTGCCAGGGCTCAGCTCTGCCCAAATGGCATCTAGACAAGCAGTTTCTCCTCTACCATTAGGAATAATCAGGAGATGCCTTTGAAGACTGAAATGCCAAGTATTATTCTTGGAACAAGATATCTCTGAACTCAGGGACCTCAAGTTTCAGTCAGATCCACGGGCCTGATCACTGGGCAGTTTCACCTGCAGGAGTGTCCATCTCTGACCCCCACTGGACTCAGAGGCTCCCTACCCCAGAGTCGTTATTTCCTAAATGGCCCCCACTTAAGATCAGAACCCAGGCCCATGCTCTAAGACCAGGTTGGTTTGGGGAACAGTATGGCAAAACAGTGCCTACTGCCACATCATCCAGGAGGCTCTGAGCAGTCACCTCTTTAAATAGAAAGTCTCCCTGGCAAGGATACTGCTTGTCCTCATCTCCAAGATATGTAACAACATACTTCAGTGGGTATGCTTTGTGGGGGCCAGAGTGAGCAATACTAAGTGGGAAGCTGTGGGAACTCCGTGTAGCAGCTGGGGCCATCACCCATAACCTCATAGTTTCCTCTCAGTGAGCCCTGAACCCTGGGGGCTAGCCACTGTCTAGTCCGTAGGGAGCCCATTCAGGATATCAGCTGGGGTTCTGTAGGCCCTGACACCTGGAGCTTTCTGTTCAGCCAGGGAGAGGCCAGACACTGGGTGTGAGGAGGAGGCCCAGGCAGGTGCAGGGCCAGAGGCTTCTCAGCACCTACCCAAGTCACGAAGTACACGCAGCCTGGATGCCTCAAGTGATTAATCACCGTAGCTGCTCAGCTGACTGTGGGAGAGCCTGGGAGGGACCTTACCTGGTCGTTCTGGCTTTCCTTTATTTCCAGACTGGTAGCACCTGGCTGGGCCAGTTTAGTAGACAGCTGTCCATTTCCTAAGCTTTCGTCTAGCCTTTCTTGGCACAGCTTTCCATGACTTCACTGAGACACCTGCTGCTTAGTTTCATCTGAGGAGAAGCACTCAGTGTCCTGTCCTTAGCACTCCAAATGATGGCCAGGTGGCTCACGCTGTTGCTAGGCCTCTCCCCAGACTCTAAGCAGTGCCTTTTAAAATGACCTCTTACTGCGATCTGCAATAAGAAATGTGTATTTTACATTGTGATCCTAAATTTGGTTTGTGTTAACTGTTGCTAAAGCAAAAGTTTAATGATATTTTTTGTTACACTTGAAACTGCTGTCAATTTCAGCTTACTACTAGGTTGTTTCTAGCATGTTTTAAAACAGTACTCACACAAGATCTCCAGTCTTGACTATGAAAGCCTAAAGTGCCAGGCTCCCTAAAAAGCAGAACAGATTTGCAAACTCGGCCAGCCGGATAGCCCTGTTGCCCTAACTGCTGCCCTCTAGGGGCCAGAGCCTGTCTTTGCTCACTACCCAGAGAGACTGTGAGAGTCCTAGGTGAGGATGCATGGTGTGATGGGGCCACTATAGTGAGTGACGTGTGCCACTGTCCTTTTCTCTGCCTTCAGCCCCTTGCCACCACGAGCACATGTTGAACCCCACTAGCCCAGCCAGTTTAGAAAATACCAAGCCCTAAATGCCAGGATCTCATTCTGCCAGGTCCGAGTCAGGCCAGAGCAGAATGCACTAGAAGAAAACAAAGATTCAGGGAGTGGGGAGGTGAGTTTGCAGAAGGTTTTGACTGAGCAAGCCAGAGCAGTGCCCCTTATTAGGTGGTGAAGGCCTATTCAGTGATCTCTGAGAAGATCACCAATGCAGATCCAAACTCACTGTTCCACTGCTCACTGTGTGTGACCTAGAAAGTCACTAAATGCCCCGACCAGTCTCAGTTTTCCTGCCTCTAAAAATGGGACGACACTATCTATTAATAAGATCCCCAAGTATAAAGAGAGGCCTTACCTGTGAAAGTGCCCAGGCACTGGCATTTTGGGGGGTTTGGTAAATGTTAGTTTTCTTCTTGTTTCTTATCCCCTGGATCTAATGGGAGTTTCTGTGTGGTGGGTACATCCTAGGCACAGAGGACCTTGGGCAGGGAAGGTAAGAGCTGGGACCCTGTTATGGGCAGAACTGTGTGGCATGTTGCATGGAGGCTCATGTTCAGGGTGAGGTAGGGCATGGGAAGTAGGAGCCCAAGAATAGCAGTCCTTGAAAGCCAGGCAGAGCGTGGAGCATGCATGGTGTGCAGAGTCTGGGCTGCTACTTTGTGGAGCTCTTAGAGAACCCTGCAGCCAGAGGTGAGTGTTGAAGATGACAGAGAATCCAGGTGTCGCCTCCCTCTCCGGAAAAGGACATGGGCTGTCCCCTCTCCTCTTGTTACCTGCTGCCTTCCAACCACCTTCCACACTGATCTTTCAGCACACAGAAACTAATCAAGGCTATTGATCTTTCTGAGCTCACTATAAAATGCCTGGAGACTTGATTGTGTTTCTGAAAACTGGTTCTGTGTGCGTGGCTCCAGCGCCACCACTGGTCATTCCTGGAACTTGTGCTTTCTGCTCAGCTGTTGGGTTCCTGGTGTCTTGATCTGCTGTACTCCTGGATGCTCTGCTGCCCTTTTTTCAGAGGTAATTGACCTCAGGTAGGCACACACCTCCAGTGGCTGACTTATTAACAAGGATGTATTTTCCTAAGAGGACAAAAATGTGCCCAGACTAGATTTCCACTTGAGCCTTCCAGATGATGAAAGGGCTCTGGCTGCTGGATTGGACAGCCAAGTATGCTAGACACCACACCAGGCACAGTGGGGCTTGCAGTGATGTATAAGCTGTTAGCACTGCCCAAGCCAGGCAGGTGGGAGGGTGCCTTAGTCACTGTTCTGTTGCTCTGAAGAGACAGCATGACCAAGCAGCTCTTACAGAGATTTAACTGGGGCTTACAGTTTCAGAGGGTTAGTTCATTATCATGGTGGGGGGCATGGTGGCCTGTAGGCGGGCACAGTGCTGGAAGTAGTTGAGAGCTACAGCTTGCTCTGCAGCCAGGTGAGGGGTGACCAGACAGACACTGGGCCTGACATGGGCTTTTGACACCTCAAAGCCCACCCTCACCTCCCCACTCCCACCCTCTACCCCCTACCCCTGTGATAACAAGGCCACCCCTACTCCAACCAGCCCACACCTTCTAATCCTTTTCAAATAATGCCAGTCCCCATTGACTAAGCATTCACACATGAGCCTCTGGGGGCCACTCTTATTCGAACCACTACAGTGGGTTACTAGATGGTAAGTTCAGGTTGAAGTTCATTGTGGTTGGAGTGTATGGAATGGGGGAAGGTCGATTTGGGTTCAGATCTTGAAAGGAAGGCCTTCAATGCATTGAGTTTGGATCTTATGCATAGCCCGTGCAGAGTTATGGCGATCGGAAGAGGAATCCCATAATTATTCCTTAGAGAAGGAAACCCGTGGCAGGGAGGAAGACAGTTGAAGAACAGATTGAGAGGGTGGGGTGTGTGTGTGTGTGTGTGTGTGTGTGTGTGTGTGTGTGTGTGTGTGTTTACATGCGTTTGGAGGTTGGAGGAACTTTCAGGAGTCAGTTCTCCCCTTCTACCGTATAGCTCCTAGGGATTGAACTCCAGACAGTCAAAGTCGGCTGTGAGCTCCCTTGCCTGCTGAGCCGCCTTACTGGCTGAGGATTAACATTTCTGACTCATGAAGAGAAAGCAGATAGGGACTAATGTCATAGATCAGGAACTAAGTTTTCCTTATTGGTCCTGGCCTAGACAAGGTGAGAGGTATTGTTGACAGGCGACAAAGCTGTTGAAGAGGTATCCCCAAGGCAGAGTCACAGAACTCGCCAGATGACTGGATGGGGGTTGGAGGGAAGGGACATGCTAGTTTGGGAAACAGGGAGGAGTACTGATTGCTGGGTGAGATAAAACCCAGGTGCAGAAGTAGGTTGAAGTCAGGGTACCTCAGCATTGGTGTGTGGGTAGGGGTGCCTGACACCTCTGCGGAGTTTGCCAGGAGGAACCAGAAGTCTAGGACAGGTGAGGACCTGAGACACAAGGCTCAGATAGAAATCAGTTGAACAAAGTGAATGGCTTGGTAACAGAAACAGTAGGTTTGTTCTTCATTCATTCATTCATTCATTCATTCATTTGAAAGTATGAACAGAGCCCCCTCCTCTGGATGGTGCCTTTCAGGGCACTTTGAACAGAGGATGACGTGAGCTGATGTGTAGCACCAGGAGACAGACTAAGAGCAGCAGATGGTAATGACAGTGGCGCAGGGGAGCGTCAAGGGTGACGTTAGGACAAGGGTTAACAGCCAAGAAGAGCTGGTCACTGCCCAGCAACCAGGGAGGGTGGCAACATGAAAAAAAGAAAAAAGAAAGAAAGACAAGAAAGAGCTAGTTTCAAGAAAATGTGCACGAAAAACAAATGAGAAGCTAGACAGGGAGGTGGGAAGCAGCGGACAGCTACTGCGTAGAGTGCAAGCCTCGCCTGGGAGATGCTTGCGGCTGCCTAGAGAGTCACCACTTGGTTCTCCCGAGTGACTTCAGCTGAGGGGTGGGCTCCGAGGAGTGGGGAGAGATGTCGGGGAGCAGAAGAGACATTTGGCAGTGCAGAGAAACAGGAAATGCAGGAGAAGGAGAGAGGCCTTTCCATAGTCCCGCCCTTCTTCCCTTCTGTCCTTCTACAATTTACACGAGGATTCGTAGGATCTCTAGGAAAGGAGCTGGTAGAGAAAGATGTCAATTGGTAGGAAAGTTTCTAAAGATCATGCGGTGTGGGAGCTGTGTTCTCAGAGGGTAATAGTGTTCTGGAAGGTAGATAGGGCGTTTCTGAATACTGAGAAGACCAAGTAATGGCACAGAACTTCCTTTGTCATACACTCTGTGTGTGGGAGGGGTCTCCTGAGTCACTCTTGGTTTCAACTCAGAGTTCCTATGGTAGATTAGAGCCTTGAAATTGAGGGTGAAGGAGGCGCCTTTTGTTTGGAGGAGGGCGGAATGCCAGCTCCTTTTAGGACAGGTACTTGCTCAGACTCAGGCAGCCTGATGGCTGACGAAGGAAAAGGCACCATGTTATTCTACAGACCTGAATGTAACTGCTGTAGCTATGAGAAAGCCACACCATTGAAGGCTGGCCTGTGACTTGAGAGGTCTAGGAAGAAGCTGAAGTCTGTCCGTCTGTACAAAAGTGAGTGCAACAGCTGCAGTCCCACACCGAGCAAACCACCCTACAGTGTCCCATTTATTTTGTTTCTGAGAAGCAATGTTCATCCCTAAAGATTCTAATGTGTGTCATAAACTTGATTTCATGTCACAAAAAAAAATCAGGAAATTTGTGATCATTGTACAAGTATTAGAATAATAATTTTACTAAGTCAAGGTTCGGTCAGTAACTGTCAGGAACATGAGTATATGTGTGACACATGTAAATGGGTTCTTTTCATTTATGAATAAAGTATTGCATTCATATTTTGATAAGAGAATGGAGTAAAGAGCATGAGGAGAGGCAGTGAGGTCACAGGAGGCAGGCCAAGGTCACAGGTAGGGGATGGGCTGGTTTCTGCAGTCTGTTACTCATGTGATTTTCCCTTCCTGCCTACACATGAATGGAACAGACCCATCCTAGCTGGCCATTGTTTCCTGGTACTAAAAGGGTTTGTGTGAAAAAGGGAATGATGGTGATGGACTGACATTTATTGAGTCAGTTACTATATGTACTGGTTATGTGTGCCTTGATTACTTTAGCTTTTATATTACTGAATCTTATAACAGTTCTAGGCTGGTGGTGTCATTCTCATTTTAAAGATCAGAATACTAAGATGTAGAGCAGCTAAAGGGTTTCCCAAGGTCACACAGCAAGAACATACCAAAGCCAGGTCTTGAATTCAGTTCTGCCAGACCCTCTGACTGCACCTAACCACCTGCTTGGAATAAGGCTGAGGCCATGCTGTTGAAATAGAGGACTAAATTTGCAAAAAAAAAAAAAAAAGGCCAAAAATGAGGTTTGAGGACCTCCTGAAGAAGCCTGCAGGCTCTTCTGCAGATAGCTGAGTATCTTGCGGGACAACCATGGTTTCCTCTTGAGATGGGAGGACATAGGCGAGAGCCTGCAGCTGTCATGCCCCTTGGGCAGAAGCAAATCCAGGTTGTCTGTCCTCTCTCTCCAGTGACAGACTGGGCCTGGGGTGTCACACGTCTGGGGAAAGAGGACAACATGGTGTTAAAGGGGCCTGTGTGCTACAGTCTTGTTTTTCTAGGGCACAGGTCCGCCTCTCAGGAGGACCTGTCCTGGAGCCTTGACCCTTGGCTGCGTGCCATGACGGGCTGTGAGTTCTCACTGAGGAGACACCGGCTCAGAGACCCATTTCCAGGAAAGGAGAGGGCAGATGGGCGCATGGAAAGCTACCATGTGCCAAGGAGTCCCTTTCTTCCCCAGCTGGTCTGCGTGAAGACCACTGGTGACTTCCCACTGTCCACCGAACAGCTTCCAGAAACAAGGTGCAGGTGCCAGGGCTTTGTGGAGTTGGTCTCTAGGAAAGTTTCTGAGCTGCTGTTTCCAAGTTCTGAGAGTGCTTTGGCATTGAGGAGGGGTTGACTGTGAGGACACTAGAGAAAGTTCCAGAACAAAACCTCTGTGATCTCAGTTACAGGTGAAGAAAGTGGGACTCAGAATAGTCTGTCCAAAGCCCCCGGTTAGAACGCAGCTGCACTTTAGACGCAGGCCCGCCCGACATCACCGCTGACTCTTGTCTGTTTCAGTTTTTTAAGGCCTTCTCCAAGAGTGGTCCTGGAACAGCATTATCAGGTGGGTGCTCTGGCTCTGGCTGCTGTGTTGGCATTGCCAATATCTTCTCCGGCTCTTCTGCTTTGACCTGGGTTCCTACAGAGTCAAGAAAACCCCTTTCACAGAGGAGAAGAGGTCCCCAAGCGAAGTCTATCTTCCCACATACGTCTCCTTAGTGAGCCTGGGAGATGCCTCAGGAAAGCTCAGTTGAGCAGCCCTTCAAGGGTGGCCTGTCCAAAGTCGTGGGTTTGTGGATGGGGCACCATCTTCCCAGACTAGCCCTAAACCCGCAGCTAGTTCTGAGGGACACCTTTCTGCCCTTTGGATCCTTGACCCTTGGCTGAGTGCCATGACGGGCTGAGAGTTCTCACTGAGGAGACACCAGCTCAGAGACCCATTTCCAGGAAAGGAGAGGGCAGATGGGCGCATGGAAAGCTAACCTATGCCAAGGAGTCCCTTTCTTCCCCAGCTGGTCTGCGTGAAGACCACTGGTGACTTCCCACTGTCCACCGAACAGCTTCCAGAAACAAGGTGCAGGGATGGGGCTTCTGGCTTTGCTTTAAGCCACAAGAGCCTTCACCCTACCGCCTTCTCAAAGGAGGGCTGGCATGTGCTTGTTCTTGGAATTGGTCTGGGGACCCTTGTTTGTGAGTGAAATTGACAAGGGTACAGGAGTCTGTTCTGTCCTGATGCCCTCTTCCTGTTTTCATTACAGTGGCTGGTGCTAACGTGGAGACGCTACGTAGGAGGCTCATTGATGCTCTGGAGTCCCACAATGACACATGGCCCTCAGCCTGTCCACCACTGAAGCCTGTCAAGTATTTTGGGTTGGGGCAGGCTTAGTGTAGCATTGGTCAGGGGCCCAAGCATGGAGAAGGTGTTGGGAACCATGGGGCAGAGGACCCACATTGATTCTTCCTTGCCCTTTACCTCTGGAGTAGACACCCCAATGTGCCAGACAGACTTTAGAGTAGCTGGTAATGACCTTTTTTTCCTTCAGGTATTGAGGAGTCCTGTCCCTTAGGGGCTGTCTGAGGGTCAAAGGGCCTGACCGGCTGGGTGGAAGAAAAAGTGTGTGAGGGGAGTTCTTCAGCTGTTGCTTCTGCTGTCTGGTCCTCAGGAGTGTCTGTGGGTGTAGGATATTTTCCCTGCCTGCTCCAGGGTAGGCCACTGGCAAATGAGAAGGCAGAGGAGGTCAGATGCCATTCTGAAGAAAAGGCTAGGATGCTCAGTGAAGCCCTGTTTGTAAACTGAAAATGGTCAACTGGTCAGCTGGTGTTGAATCCAATTCACAGTTACTTTGTCAATTCCTCACCTTCCTAGAGGGCCTCACAGAGACCTTGGGGCCAAGCATATACTCCTAATGTAGATTGAGGTTCCACAACAAGACTCCATCTGTGATAACTCTTGGTCCCCTCACCCTCTGCTATGACAAGTACCTGAGAAATCCTTTAAAAGAAAGGATTTGTTTTGGTTCATCATTTCAGAAGTTTGGTCCATATGTGGCAGGACCCATTATTTGGAGTCTGAGATGATACAGAATATCATGGCAGCCAGAGCATTCAGCAGAGGCTGCTCACCTCATGGCAGCCAAGAAGGAGTAAGAGAAAAGAAAAAAAGAAAAAAAAAGACAGAGAGGAGTTGAAGACAATATAGTCCCCAGGGACTTGTACACAGTTGTGTACTTACTCTAGCTAGGTCCCACCTCTAAAAGTTTCCATCACCTCCTGATTCTGCCATGAAATTATGAATCCATACACTGGATGATCTACTGATTAAGTTAGAACCCTCATGAACCAATCATCTCTCAATGATTGGACCCACCAGCAGGGGACTAAGCCTTCAATGCATGAGCCTTTTGTGGGGACATTTCATATCCCAGCCATAATATCATCCCTCTAGAAAATGCACATTAGCCTGTACCCTGGTCCTCTTTTCCTTCCATTTCCTCAGGGCTATGTCTCTGTCTCATTCTCTTACACACACACACACACACACACACACACACACACACACACACGCCCTTTATAGTACATTTCAGCCAGCCCTGGGAACCTTAAAAGCAACGAACTGGCCAATGTGTCAGCCTGTCTCAAAGTGACCCTTTTGCTGCCCCTTAGGAAGAATATAGGCAGACACACGTGCTGAAACTTGAACTGCCTCTTCCAGAAGGCTGAGGACTTGATCCTCTGCCAGCCTAGGGTAGGTATGAGGATGTGGTCAGAGAGACTGGCCACCTAATGCCACCCAGAGGCTGATATTATTTACAGAACTTCTTTTACCCATCAAAGGTTTGCCCTAATCCCCACCTCTCTGGCATATCCATTCATACTGCCACCAGGTTGGATTCTAGCGTGACCTAATGTCACCCTTTCTGTTTGGAGGTATTTGCCTCCTGTCTTTGGGCTAACTGCGGGGAAGTGAGACACCAGGCTGAGGATAAAGGAAGATGCATTCTCTCCTCACCCCTGTGCCTTCTCACTCATCCTCCTCTTAAGCATATGCTGGGTGCTTTCCCTCTCTCTCTCTCTCTCTCTCTCTCTCTCTCTCTCTCTCTCTCTCTCGGTTTTTTGAGACAGGGTTTCTTTGTGTAGTTTTGGTGCCTGTCCTGGATCTCTCTCTGTAGCCCAGGTTGGCCTCAATCTGAGAGATCCGTCTGGCTCTGCCTCCCGAGTGCTGGGATTAAAAGTGTGCGCCACCACTGCCCGGCCGGGTGCTCTCTTTTTAACTGGAATGAAGAGACACAATTTTCTTTGAGTTTTTAAAACAACCTGTAGCTTAGTTATCTGGTTGAGAGATAGAATTTACCTTCTTAATCATTTCTACCCAAGAAAACTGGACCTTGCTCTCCTCGCCCTGAGCTGAAGAGGTTGGCACAGGCTGCCTCACCTCCTGACTTGGGACTCCAGCTGTTGCCTCCCTTTCTCTTCCTGTCCTGAGAGGAAAACAGCTCTCCCCACTGCTCATGACCTGCCTTGGACCAGGGCTTGTGTTTAATGGGTTCTAGTCCCCAGGGCCTTACCCAGACGTGGAGACAGCTGGTCTGACAGCATCCCGACATCTCCTCCCCAGCCTGCCTACTGTTCACTCCCGACTCTTGAAAGGGACAGAAAGAAAAGTATAAAGCAATAAAACCCAAGGTGGATCCGATGAAAAGAGTTAGTTAGAACGAGTGGCATCCTCTGAGACTTAAGGCTTTGGTTTCCTTCCATTGGGCTGACAGAGGGAGGCCACAGGGTTATGGGGAACCGTGTACATGGGAACTGCTCGTCACTGGGAGTCTTACCTTATTTCCACGGACTATGGAGAGAAAGTGACCCCATTTATCTCTTGCAGGATGAAGGACATCAACAAATTCTTTACAAGAAATAACACAGAGTACTTGGCCCTGATCTTTGAAAACAAAGACTCCTACCTGGGTAGAGAGGTGAGCTGCCCCAGCCCCCTGAGTCTGAGAAGAGGCCATGGTGAGAGCGTCTAGTTCAAACCAAGGTGGGGGCTAGCCCCTGTACATGTATTAGCTAGGCACTGCCTGACCCCTGGTGGGGCATATGGGTAGTGTAGAGGTACCTTTCCACTTGAAAAAGCTAGTGTCTCCTCGCTTCTCTCTCTGAAACTAAAAGTAATAGCTGCTGTCTAGAGTCAGGACTAGATACCAACACATTTCTGCTAATCCCCAAATTTAAGACAGTGGGATAAAAGGTCTAGGATCACACAGCGAGGAATGTGGAGCAGAGCTGTCTGACTCGACTGGTGTTGTCTCTTCACGGCCCTAACTGCACAGATTTGGGGTTTAAAAAAGAGGGAAAACTGAGGGAAGCAGACACGTGAGAATTAACCTGGTCCCTCGTGACCAGCAGTGCCGTACTTCTCCATCAGTTCAAGGAATGTCTTTGCTCAAGTTCCCAACTTTTTCTGAGCCTTATTCCTTAACTATTGAATATAAATGGTTATGTTTATTCATTATTATCCATATTAGCAATTTAGCTAAAGAGCTTGACTCAGTGGCCAGCATGCAGGAGGTGCTTTATAAAGATCCACTCTTTGCCTGCTGTGGCGAGCACGCACTATAGTGCTAGTTCACGGACTTGCCATACATGACTTGGGGCCTTTCTTCAGTGCAAGGTGGGTGTGCCCATGCTTGTTACATGTTCCAAGGGCATGCTGGGAGAAGAGACCTGCGGAGGTGAACTTAGACACTAGTGTGGGTCCAGGACAGTGTTCCTTGTTGATGACAGTCTGGGATCTTTCCGAGTGTAGTTAGGGAGACTGCCAGCAGCTTTCTTTTAGTGCCCGACCCTCTGGGGTCCTTCTCTGTGTCTTGGTTAGGCCTGTCAAACTCAGATGATTGACAGGTGCTGATTAGAATGAGTTCTCCTTTCACCTCACACAACATGATTCACTTCTACACCGTGGCTCCTCAGCTACAGAGTGGGATTCTGGTTACTGTTACTGTCTAGTCTGTTTACAGAAGAGCATGTGGTTTGATTTGGTTTTATGAGATAGAATGCCACATAATCCAGGAAGGCCTCTGACTCATTGGGTAACCGAGACTGGCCTCGTCTTAGTCAGTGTTCTGTTGCTGTGAAGAGACACTGTGACCACAGCAACTCTATAAATGAGAACACTTCATTGGGGCTGGCTTACAGTTTGGAGGTTTAGTCCATTGTCATGGCAGGGACATGGTGGTGGAGAAGTAGCAAAGAATTCTGTATCCTGATCCACAGGCAGCAGGAAGAGAGAACCATTGGTTCTGGCGTGGACTTTTGAAACCTCAAATCCCACCCCAGTGACACACTTCCTCCAACAAGGCCACACCTCCTAATCCTTTCAAATAGTGCCACTCCCTAAGCATTTAAATATATAAACCTATGGGGGCCATTCTTATTCAAACCACCACATTCCACTCCACTCCCTGGCCCCCGTGGGCTTGTAACCATATCATAATGCAAAAATGCATTCTAACTTCAGAAGTCCCCATAGTCTCTAACAGTCTCAACACTGTTCAAAAGTCCAAAATTCAAAGTTTCTTCTGAGACTCATGGCAGTCTCTTAACTGTAACCCCCTGTAGAATCAAAATAAAAAAGCAGATCACATACTTCCAGAATACAATGGCACAACATATACATTACTATTCCAAAAGAGAGGAAAAGGACCAGAGTGAGGAAATATTGAACCAAAGCAAGACTGAAAACCAGCAGGGCAAACTCCAAACTCTGCATCTCCATATCTGATGTCAAAGCGCTCTTCAGATCTCCAACTCCTTTAACCTGTGTTGACTGCAACACACTTCTCTCTCTTTGGCTGGTTCCAGACCCTGTTAGCAGCACTCCTCGGCTAGTATCCCACAACTCTTGGCATCTCTAACATCTTGGGGTCTCTAAGGCAATCCAGGCTTCAACTTCACAGCTTCACGAAATGGTCTCTCTGGGCCTCCATACAGGAACTCCCCTGACACACACCTGGCCTCAGAGGCTTTCCTTAGCTGTGGAGGGAGATTCAACAACCCATTTCTTATGTCCTTGACCAGAACCATGGAGCTGAAGCTACCAAGTTCTACTGCTTGCTGGGGCTGGAACTCCACCCTCATTCAAATACATTTCCACCAGCTTTCTGTTTTCCATGGTCTCCTTCACTGCTTAAGCTTTTCTTTAGTTGGAACCTTTTCAGAAGTTGGAAGCTTAGCTGGGTGGGGTCTGCCCTGAAGCCACCACTCCCTTTCTTCCATTTAGGACCAGGCTTTTCTTTAAACTTTTTTTCTCCTTGAGCCCTGGACTCAGCTCCATTACATTTCCTGGGGCCCTTTTCTCCTCAAACTGTATGTTTTGTATTTTTCCTTGCTCAGCTTGTTCCTTTTCACTGTAGATCTTCATAAGAGTGACCCTTAATAACCATGTGAAAGAATCAACACTAGATTGTCTTGAAATCTCCTCTGCCAATGTTATTAATCCAAAACTCTTGTTTAGCCTCAGGTGGATTCTCTGGACAAGGTCAGAAAGCAGCCACATTCTTTGCCAAAATATCACAAGAACAGTTTTTAGGACACTTACTTGTTGTTTGTTTTCGCTCTTTTGGCTCTTTGGTCTTTTGGGGGGCCCACCACCCAGCTCCCAAATAAATCATACATGGAGGCTTATTCTTAATTATAAATGCCTGGCCTTAGCTTGACTTGTTTCTTGCCAGCTTTTCTTAACTTTAAATTAGTCCATCTGTCTTTTGCCTCTGGGCTTTTACCTTTCTCTGTTTTTGTATACCTTTCTTTCTTACTCCATTGCTGATTGTGTAGGTGGGTGGCTGGCCCCTGATGTCCTCCTCCTTCTCTTGCTCCTAGATGTCTCTTCTCCCAGATTTCTCCTATTATTAATTCTCTCTGCCTGCCAGCCCCACCTATCCCTTCTCCTGCCTCGCTATTAGCCGTTCAGCTCTTTATTAGACCATCAGGTATTTTACACAGGCACAGTAACACAGCTTCACAGAGTTAAACAAATGCAACATAAACAAAAGTAACACACTTTAGAATAATATTCCCCAGCACTTACTAATATTCTTCTCCTCTGAAACCTCTTATGTCCACATTCTGCCAACAAGCAGTATGGTCGGGTCTATCATAGCAGTACCCTGCTCCCTGGTACCAACTGGTACCACCACAGGCCTTGAACTCATGACTCTTTTGCCTCCACCTCCCAAGTGCTGGGATTACAGCTGTGCACCACCATACCCAGGTGAAATTTTTTCCCTATATGTATGTAGTATGTGTGTTCACACAGGCATCTGCATGCCATGATGCACATGTAGAAGTCAGAAGACAACCTCAGATGTCAGTTCTTACCTTCTACTTTATTTGAGGCAGGGTCTCTTGTTCACTACTATGTATGCCAGACTAGCTGGCCTGTGTGATTCTGGGGCTTTTCCTGTCTCCACTCCCCCATTTCACCATAGGCATGCTGGGGTTCCAGATGTGTGCAACCACCCTAGCTTTTACATGAGTTCTGGGCATCTGAAATCCAATCCTCACATTTGTGTTTAAACACGATCAAATTTGATTTAAATTTGATTTAAACATATCAAATGATATGTTTTTAGTAAATAGCATATATGTCTATCATATATTGGCCATTACTCAAAGCATTTTAATAAATTTTATCAGTGCAGTCTTCATAACCGCCCTCCAAGATTTATGATTTGTTACTGCTGTCATCGCTATCATTTTGCAGGTAAGGAAGTTGAGTCAAGGAAAGATTGGTCCTGTGGAGCCAGGACTCACCTGCTGCAGCTGTGGTGTGAGGGCCTGACAGGGGCTGCTGTTCCAGTGTTAGTCTGCAGACTAAACGTGGCATTCTAATACACAATGTAGTGCATAACAGGAGATACTATTTCCCATTATTTCTCCCTAAAAACAAAAGGATTGTGTCTGATCAGTATATCTTTTCTGACCTAGGATATAGATATAAAGCTTTATATAGGAATAAAAATAAAACCACATTTTATCATATTCAGTTGGTACTATGATAGGGCATCTGCACAGTTCCAAGGCCCTCACCTTGGGTGGTATTTGGTAGTTATAACCTAAGGATTGTATGAGCTTTATCACTGTGGTCTGCTCTGCAAGGCTTCAAGTCTGAATAGAATACAGCTGTTCCCTAGTCCCTACCAAGCAGCAGGCCATTTACTCAGGCTCTCTCCCCACTGGGCAAGCCCTCACATCCCGCTGTCTCTGCAGGTAGCTCTGGACCTGGCCCAGCACCATATACCGGTGCGCAGGGTCTTGAATACAGAGAAAGATGTGGTGAACAAGTTTGGTGTCACGGATTTCCCATCCTGCTACCTGCTGTTTCGGAATGGCTCTGCCTCCCGAGTGCCTGTGTGAGTGTGATGTCCCCCTGTCTCCTCCATGTCTCTTCATTCTTCCTGCCTAGAGAGAGCGCTCGGAAGAACAGCCAAGCAGGAGAAGCAGATGTCTGATGGTTGGTGTGGGACAAGACCTCCACCCTTGCAGCTCAGGCTTCCTGCCTCAGCCCTGAATGCCTCTAAGCCATCCACAGCACACCCTGGCCATGTCCCCACCCCTCTGTCCACCGAGGAGTGCACTGACAGGGGGCAGGCCCGGCAAGGACTCAGACATGCTGGACCTTCCCTCCCTTTCCTCTTCTAATTGCAGAAAAGTCCATTAGGAGCCAGACAATAGCCCGTTCCAAAATGTCAGGAGAAAACAATCAAGCCAGCCTCAGCTGCTGTGTCAGCCTCCTGCTGCTGAATGGCCTGTTAAATGCACCAGATGGTGCCTGGGTGCCCTCTGCAGGCAGATGATTGATGTCAGCCCCGCCTTGCAGGCAGAAATCCGGGGGGCCAAGGAGCTCAAGGCTCCCCTCACTACCCAGAAATCTGCTTCTTGGGGCCATTAGTACCACCCTACACTGAAGCTGAGCTAGGCAGCTTCTTGCCCATGCCCTAGCCTAGATCACCAGTGCCCCTGAGGCAGGCCTCTCAGAGTCAAGAAGTATGATGTTCACAAGGGGAATGTTAGGCTGGATCCTGGGCAGGCCCAGAAAGTGCCAGTCCTAGAGGCGAGAAGAGGCATTGTTTCCTCACGTGGAGTTGGTGGAGGAGAAAATTGTTTGTGACGATGCTGCTCCTGAACCATCTGCTCATTGATAGATATTGAGCCCGGATGGCATAGCAGGGAAGCCATGCTTCCTGATGCTGGCTCCCATGGGACATCCTGTCACTGATGCTTGTCTTGGCCAGACCTTTTTGAGGAGCTATTTCTTGCCCTTACGACTCCTGTGTTAGGAGAAAGAAATCTGGAGGATTTGGACAAACCTGGTTCTCTGTGACTGATATTTTTTTAAAATTACACATCAAACTCTGACTTCCATGGGGAGTAATGTTACCTTGTGATGTCTTGGAACAAGCTTGTGGGAGGGTGACTGCCTCAAGACCAGTCATCTTTTAGTCTGTAGGGAAGAGAGTCAAACCCAGCCATTCCTGTCATTGGTAGTTTTTTGTCTTTGTGGTGCTGGGGTCCCAACCCAGAACTTGCACAAACTAGGTAGAAGCTGTCCTGTTGAAGTGTATCCCCAGTTCTCTCTGGCAGAATGGGTGCTGTTCCCAGTGGAGCCCACCTGCCTCTAAAGACCATGGCCTTGACTGGAGCCAGGGGCATGTTGAGTAATTCTCAGGCCCAGTTACTTTTTCAGACAGAGGTTCCATATCCGACTGGTGTAAAAGAGGGTTTCTATAGCATGTCCAGTGCATGGACAGGTTAAAGTGAAGCCTAAGGGGCCAAAGACAAGGTGGGGTAAGTTTAGTTCATTCTTGCTCGGCCTCTCTGTTGGAGGAGCCACTCTGTTGACTCCCCTGATGCTGGCCAGCTCTGTGAGTCTTCTTTGTACTTACTCTTTTCCCTTTGCTCTCTTCCCAGGCTGATGGAGTCCAGGTCTTTCTACACATCCTACCTCCGGGGACTGTCTGGACCGACCAGGGAGGCCCCCTCAACCACAGCGGCGCCAGTCACTACTGAGAATGTAGTACCCACAGTGTGGAATATTGTAGACCAGTAAGGGCACCAGGTTCTCACATACATCCCTGTTCCTTCCTCCTCTCTGATCACGGCCACATCCCCTGCACGAACACGGCCTTACTCATTCCTGTTCCTGTCATGGGGATAGCCTACATCTGTCCCTTCACAGCTGGCCTTAGGACTTGAACATGCTAGGTAGAAACTCTACCATTGAACTACATCCCCAGTTGAGTAACACCATGCTACACAGTAGGCCTTTGGGGGTCCATGACTGCTGACCATGCTCAGGAATCTTGCTGTGGCCTCTCCTGTCTTTGTGACAGGGCCTCAGCACCAAGTGTGGGTTTGCCAACAGCATCGCACATTATCCTTCCTAACTGAAGGAATGCTGTCTATCGCCCACATTGCATAAGCTTAACTCTACTCAAAAGCAAGTAGAAGCCAGGCATGGTGCTGGACACTTGCAATGCCAGTGCCTAGGCGGCCACAGCAGCAGGTTGTGCATTCCAGGCCAGTGTGGCTACCCAGTGAGAAAGCAGGAGTGAGAACGAGAGAAGGAAAGGAGGAGGGAAGGACAGTGAGACGTCGAGTCAGTGTGGAGGGTTACTAGGGAGGGTCCACACCAACTTCTGTCCCGAACAGTTGTTTCTTCAGGGCCACACATGTGCTAGGACTGTGGGTTCCGATCTGTCTAGTGGAGTGTGAGGTCTGGCATCTGCGTGCACATCAGCTCTGAAAGGGACAAACTGCTGTCCACGCTGCCCCCAGGCCCTCCTGCTCTCCCAGTTCTCCAGCCTTAGTGAGTAGCCGGGCCCTTAGCTTTCCACTCTCGCAGAGGGCCAGCTTTTTTAGGTGTGTGTGTGTGTGTGTGTGTGTGTGTGTGTGTGTGTGTGCGCACGTGCACACTGCCCATCTGTTTTTCTGCCCCTCAGTGAGTTTTGCTTAGAGCAGAATGAAGCTCTACACACAGGCAGTCACCACGCTAGCCTTGATGGTTGCCTTTGCTGACCCTACAGGACTGATGCAGTCTCTGCTCATAGACTTTACAGTCCCCTTCAAAGCATCCCTTCTAGGAAGTCACCCAACCTTCATCTGAGCCCCACAGGTATCAGAGAGTGCGCTACTTTTCAGGTAGTCCTTATCTGTGCAGAGTTTTAAGTGTGAAAGAACTGCTCGTTATATGAGGCTCCTGGGCTTTGGTTTTATAGTAAATGCCCTGATGCTGTACATGGAGATGGAGAGGGAGACCTCTTGCCCTAGTACCCAGCTACGTACTAAGCAAGGCTGTCTGAGCAGGCAGCTCGGTGGTGGCTCAGAAAGACAGCCTCTAAGTGGGGCATGCCCAGAGAACTGGGGGAAAGGTCCAGAAAGGGTCTCACATCCTAGCATAGCAGACCTGATGGGTACAAGTACAGTGGAAGCAGTTTCAGTAAATCAAGTCAGGAAAGAGACTTAGTGGTGACACTGAGTGCCCAAGGGATGGCTCAGTGGGTGAAGTACTTGGGCAAAGGTGAGTCTTGAGTTCAAATCACAAGCACCATGTGAAAGCTGGATGTAGTGGTGCGCCCATAACCCCAGCGCTGAGGAGTGCAGTCAGGCAGAAAGCGGGCTCTATAGCCAGCCAGTCTAGCTGAAATGGTGAGCTCCCAGTTGAGTGCGGGGACCCTGTCTCCAAAAATAAAGTGCAGAAGCAAGTGAGGAAGACATCCCAGTGCCAGCCTCTGGTCTCCACACGCAGCCACACCTGCACACATGTGTACGCCACACACACATGCATACACACGAAGGTGTCATTGGTCATTTTTATCATTCGGATTATTCAGGTGACTAAGGGCTGTGCCAAGCTCTGTGTTTGCCACCTTCCTACATCATCTCACTCTGTCATAAGGCCACTTTTTAAGATTTTATTTTTATTGTTTATACAAATGTGTGTGTCATGGCCAGAAGAGATCATCAGATCCCTTGAAGTTGGAGTTTCAGGAGGTTATGAACGGCCTAGTGTGGGTCCTGGGAACTGAACTAAGGTCCTCTGAAGAGCAGTACAGTCTCTTATTAGAGATAGTCTCTAAGCTATCTCTCCAGACCAATGAGGTCACTTGTTGAGACAGAACATCAGAATGGTGAGGTAAACTGAGGCCAGAGGACATCACAGTAGAGATTTTGCCTGAGAATGAAGTGTACGTAGTCACTGCTCATCTTGGCAGCCGGCCTTGTTGGCTCCATACCTTCAAGAGGCAGAACTATTGCTTAGTTTTACAATTGAAGTAGCTCAGGGAATAGGAACTGTCTGAGCTCATAAAACTAGCTCACCATCATGCTGAGGCCGGAACCCAGGTGTCAGGAGGCAGAGGTGGAGAAGTAACCAGCATTCAGTGTTGTTCCCAGCAGTACCTGAGCTGACCCCATGGAAGCATGGTGGACATGGGACGGCACAACTGCCTGGAGAGGTCTAAGGCCCGACAGGTCTAGAAACTGTATGCATATGAGCCCTGAAAGAAACAGAGAACATGTTTCCTCTCCCGTCTCTGCTGTCCCAGCCCCTAGCCTTGGTGGGAGGCTAAACTCTAGGCCTTTCCCTTTCCCAGAGAGCTTAGCTTTTCCAGAGCTTTGTATATCCACTGTCGGTCTGTTTGTCTGTCCCTAAGGGTCTTTGCTCAAAACAGAATGAGCCTAGTTAGTGAGTTACAGAAGGGGCTAGCTGTAGACCTGGAGAGAAGGCCTTACCTACCTTCACTGAGCTGGCTTACATCTGTTTTCAGTCTTCTTAGCAACCTTCCTGTGAGCAAGGTGTTGTGTCTGTTCTACAGATGAGGGATTGAGACCTAGAAAAGTTACTCATCCAAGGCACTCAGCCAGCTGCTCTCAGAGCCCAGCACTACGCATTGCTGTGACATCAGTAATGCCCCCCCCCCCCCCCCATTCCTTTGAGCGCTTGCTCTGAGGTTGATGCGCCTTCTCTTTCTGCTTCCTGTTGGTCCTCAGCTCCAAGATCTACATGGCCGACCTGGAATCCTCACTACATTACATCTTGCATGTAGAAGTGGGAAAGTTCTCGGTTCTGGACGGACATCGCCTGGCGGCCCTGAAAAAGTTTATGGCAGTATTGGCCAAGGTGAGCAAAGCCCCAGCCTCCTTTGACTCTGTAGTTCCATATGAAATTAGTATGCATATCTGGAAGCCGAACACCACACCAGTCCTTTCCTTGAGGAATTCAGATCTGACTAGACACCTGGGCCCATACCTGTTCAGGTCCCCCATAGACTGCTACCCTCCTCTCACAGCCATATTCTGTGCCAGCTCCACATTGCCAGAGACCACCCCACCCTGTAGAGTAGAGGGGAGAGACACGGGGCCAGATACCCCAGTACCTGGGAATCTGCCCAGCCATCCAGTGACTTACTCTGCCTGCTTACCTGAGTTCTCCACTTCCCTTAAGCCCCAGACTGTGGCTTCTCACTCCCTGCCATGGTGACTGGGGAAATGGGACTGTGGGCCACCAGAGTGAAGAAGGGTGCTTTTTACACTGCTGTCTTTCCTCTCAGTAAAACCCAGGTCCCTAGTGTTAACCCTCAGCTGCGCTCCCTGGCTCCTCGGAAAGGTGGCAGCTCCTCAGAGTGAAGCTCCTGGTTTTCAAGGACCTGATGTGAAGCATTTAGTCTCCTTACCCGCTTTGCCAAGTGGTATCCCTACCATTTAAGGGGCCCAGGGGCTTAAGTGACTTGCCTTACAGTTGCCAGCAGGACCAGACCCAAGGCCTGAGCTGAGGCGTTGCCATCCAGAGCTGCCTTTCTCTTTCCTCCCCACTCTGGCTTCCCATCCACGGCCAGCCTGCCCTGCTTTGCTGCTGAGTCAGGGCTGCCTGTCCCCTGGGCCTGCTTGCTGACTCAGCCTCCTTCAGTCCCAGATGATTCAAGCCCGCCCTTCCCAGGTCTGTGGGAACCTCTGCTCTCTCCCTATCTCACCTGTTCTGCTGCCATCCCCACCCTCTCGGCTTGGTGGTCGGTGTGTCTGTACACAGAAGACCCTGTGGGGAATGCCGCAGGCAAGGCAGAACCGTTCCCATGATACAGACCTGTTTCTGAGGCCTACAGCCCGTGCTCCACAGTCCCGAGGCCTGGGACAGACATCCTGTTGAGCATATTCAGAGGGAGCAAATCTAGAGCAATCCTCTGTACTGTTTTTCTACCACTGCAGTGAGGGAAAGCCCCTATGTGCTCCCCCACTCCTGCAGACCTCAGTGAGAAGGACACCTCAGCCCAGTCAGTCTGCTCCAAAGGAGTCCCCCAAAGCAGTCGTTTCTCCTGTGCGGCTTGTATCTATTCACAGCTACAAGCAATTTGGGATTTAGTTTGTGCTGTGTGAAGCCCATATGAGAGAAGACACAGGAAACACCCAGGTTAGATACAGGCCTGAACAGCACACTCCAGTGGGACAGGAGAAGAGTGTGGGAGGAGAGGACCCTTCAGCCTGAAGCCAGGACTCTCAGAGAACACAGGATGATGGCGGTGAAGCAGAGGACTGTGTGGATGGCCCACAGTGGGAGCAGGGTGACCTGGGACGCGGGTGTAGAGGCCCTGTTGACCTTTGCCTGCATGACTGACTGTCACATTCTGCCTTACTTTCCTGGAAGCTTCTTTCCTGAAGAATAATAGTCAAAGTTGCTCCTTCCCCTGAGCTCTGGCAGGCTGACTGTACAGTGAACTGGGTATTTGCTTGCTTTCCGTTCTTAAATTCTGTGGGTAGTATTCATCATTTTATAGGTGAAATGACAGCTCAGAGAAGTGAAGCTACTTGTCTGAGGAGAAAGTCCACGTCTCCTCTAACCTTGCCTTTCACAACTGAGCACTCCAGGGATAGGAGAGCCTGGAGTGAAGAGCTCCGTCAGCCTGCCTTGTCACGTGTGGGCAGCTATCAGGGCTGGCCACTGGGTGGCGTGTGCTCACCAGGGTTTCCCTGCTCTGCTGTCCAGAGCCCTCTAATTCATGCTTCCTTCTGATGCATGGCCTTAGAAGGCGGAAGGAAGGTGCCAAGTCAGGATGGCAGGCGGAGGTCAGTGAGAAATGCTGACTTTGAGCTGTAAATCAGTGTGTGGGCCCAGAGCTCCCAGGAGCTGGCCAGGAGGAAGCATTCTGAAGCACAAGTCTTTCCAGCCATTTTTCACTCTGGGGGATGGCCAGCCTGAGGTTTGATAAGGACGTCTAACGTCTTCCCAGAGGACTGGATCTGGTAGCAGATTCTCCCGTACCATCTTGTATCCAGGATTCTTCTCTCAGATGGTTTTCTTTTTACTCCTCTCATCACATTTCTCAGGATCATTGTCTTCTCCACCGACCTCTTTCCTCAGTGTGGTTTTATCTGCCCTGCTCCACTGCTGCACCCCCTTTTGTCCCCCACCCCCACTTGTACATGCACACATGCGCATAGTCCCTCCTCCCTTGAGTCCTTGTGGTTTTAGAGTGCTGATACTAATCAGATTTGAGTTGACTTATTGTCAAAGTAGCTTTTCATGTTCCTCGGAGGCCCTTGGGAGTTACCATCAAGATTTGGATCTTGGCCCCAAGCCCTGGGCTCGCCTGTCCGCATGGGCGGCCTATGGGCTAAAGACAAAAGGTCTTTTGCCAGCCTATTACCAATGAAGGTTTCTCCTCAGTTTGGTTCTTGTCTTTTCAAAAGAAAGAACTGAGCCAAGAAACACCGACAGCTAGAACAGTTTACCTAGCAAAAGCAGAGAGCACAGTCCGGGCAGCTTGGAGTGGGTGTTCCAAAGGAGGCGGGCAGAAGCCCACTGGGTCCTGCATTAGGGACTTAAGACTCTGGTTCCTCCCTCTTGTGATGCCGTTGTAAAGTCTCTGCCCTTGAGTCTGTCCCCACCCCCACCCCCGTACTTCTCAGCAGGTTTGTTGGTGGTCATGGGTGGGCCGGGGGAAAGTGCCCTGGGATCTCAGTGTCTGAGGAACCCAACTGCTGCCCCAAGGGTGTTGGGCTGTAAAAGGGGGGTTCTGAGCATCAGAAAAGAGCTGCCAGGATGCAGCTTCAGTTTTCCACTATTACCCCATATCTAACCCCTCGTCTACCCACCTAAGTCCAGCTCGTCAGAGAGTTGCTCATCTGAGGACCACCTGAAATAAGGACCTGTGCCCAGTGCTCACAGCAGTCCTGGGAGTGGCGTGCTCTTGGACCATCCTTTGAGTGGTTGTATGTGGTTAGGTCAGCATTAGAGCCTGAGCCTTGACAGGAGAGACCCACAGGGCCTCAGAGACATAGAGTCTCTTCCACTCTGCCCAAAATAGACTATAGGAATCTACACTGGTGCCTGTTGGCTTTGGAACATTCTAGTAAACCTGCATTGGCCCTCGTCTACACAGTCCCTTACTCTTTATAAGACTGTGAAACTGTAGAATTGTTTTTGACTCTCCAATTGCACTTGTTCCTACCTGCAGTACTTCCCTGGCCGGCCTTCGGTCCAGAACTTCCTGTACTCCTTAAATGACTGGCTTTACAAGCAGCAGAGAAAGAAGATGCCCTACAGTTTCTTTAGAGCTGCTATGGACGACAGGAAGAAGGTGAGTCTGGAAGGCAAGTGAAGACTTAGCAGTGTCCTGCCATTTCTGGGACTGGAGGGACTGAGATCTCCAACGACGTTATTCAGCAGTTTGCATTAGGTCGTTCCATTTATCACTAATGAGCTGCCCTTCATTGGGTTCTATAGACTGTCTCATTGAATCCTCAGACCTTAGAGTTTCCATTTAGTAGCTGAAGAAACCAAGTTTGAGCGGTTACATAACTTTTCTACTCTAAGGGCCCATGGTACCTGTAAGTGATTGGGACTAAAAACAAGGCTTGAGGCAGTGGAGTCCTATTTTTTTTTTTTTTGGTCCGGAGCTGAGGACTGAACCCAGGGCCTTGCGCTTGCTAGGCAAGTGCTTTACCACTGAGCTAAATCCCCAAACCTCATGGAGTCCTATTTTTAAGATAGGGTCTTACTCTGTATCGAAGTCTACTGGCCTTGAAACTCACAGCCATCTTCCTGCATCTGCTTCCCAAATGTGAAGATTATAGGGAGGAGCCACCACATTTATTTACGATGCCAGAGTTCTTAACCACAACTCTTGCCTGCTTCCAAGCAGCTTCCTCATCATGGCCCACAGCAGGGCACCTATTCTTTCTGCTGTCTGCAGAAGCAAGCCACACCCAATAGACGTGCCCAAACCACGTGGATTTATAAGGTGTCAAGGCTTGCAGGACCTCAGTGATCAGAGCAGCACTGCTCTTCCAAAGACAGAGCTTGGTCTGTGCCATGGGTTCTCGGATCTGCTATCTTTTGGTGGGTAGAGATGGCAGAGGTGCCCCATTGAGGTGACAGTCCAAGAGGAGGCCCTCCTTTGCTGTGTGCTGTGTGCTCCTGGGAGCTTCTCTTGTCACCTCCTCCCGACCCTTTCTCTTCTCTGCTGTGCCCTCATGGTCCTGTGTATTCCTTAGGACTCGGTTCTTGATGAGAAGGTGAACTGGGTTGGCTGCCAGGGCAGTGAGCCACATTTCCGGGGCTTTCCCTGCTCCCTGTGGGTCCTCTTCCACTTCCTGACTGTGCAGGCAAGTCGGTATAGTGAAAACTACCCACAAGAACCAGGTGAGTCCAGGGCCTGCTCACCTCGCTGTGCCTCAGACTGTCCGTTTATTCTGTCCTCCGCGGGGAGCCAGGTGGAGTGATCCTGGATTAGGGGCAACGGATGAGGCGGAAAGGAAGGAAGGAAATGTTTGCAGGAATGCAATTGTGGAGCCGTTGAGAAGGGGGAGGCAGAGTGGTGAGGCCAGCTGGAGTGTGGGGGGCAGTTATACCTGGAGTTAATGCAGAAGAAGTGGAGCTTGGAAGGCGGAGGAGGTAAAGGGCACAGTGGTACAGGCGTTGGTGTTTTGAAGCTGTGTGTGTGTGTGAGTTCCTGGTGGGTGGAGGTAGGAGGCTGCCTTCGAAAGGGTTGGAGGTGGGAACATGTAGAAGCAACAGGAAGCAAACCCTGAGGTAGATGGAGTATGGAGGAGAAAAAAGGTGCCTGAGTGTTGGGGTGGGTCCACCTTCAGGAGAGGCTGGTCTCAAGTAAAGAAAAAGTGTGAGCGTCGCCAGAGACCCTTGCTGTGCCAGCCTATGGGGTAGGGGGTCAGAGGGAGAATGCTGAGGGGACGTGAAGAGAAATTAGAAGATATTCAGACCAGCTCAGGGTGGACTTCTAAGAGTGCCCCAGAGAGGCAAGACCCACTGGAGAGCAAGTTGAATGGGAAACCTGAAGCAGGTAGGCAGAGGAGGATCGTGGGAGCTAGAGTGAGTGCTCTGTTCCTTCCCACTCTCCAGTCTTGTCACATGAAGCCCGAATGTCCCTCTGAAGAATGTAATGATGGGGACCTGAGAGGAGGAACTGAAGCTTAGGAGCTTTGGAGGGAATGGACCACCTCTAGAGTGACCCCTGCAGGGAGAGAAGTAGGCAAGGGAACCTTAGGCCTCTGTTTACCCAGGCTGGAATGTGAGGCCCTTGTGCAGGGTGACCACAGCAGAGTTGAGGACAGAGCAGCCTGTGGGGAACCGTGATGGGGACAGCAGAGGCTGGCAACGAGAAGGGCCTTTGTGTGGTGTCTCCTTTTCCTACAGCTGATGGCCAGGAGGTCCTCCAAGCCATGCGGAACTATGTTCGGTTCTTCTTTGGCTGTCGAGACTGTGCTAACCATTTTGAGCAGATGGCTGCTGCTTCTATGCACCGCGTGACAAATCCCAGGAGTGCAGTTCTCTGGCTCTGGACTAGCCACAACAAGGTTAACGCTCGCCTCTCGGGTAAGGAAGGGCCACTTCCACGCTGGAGGTGGCATTTGGGGGGCATTCTCACTGTCTCTTCAGCGACAGCCTATGCTTCTTCCACATATCTGCCAGTCCTGTTAACCAGTCCAATACCATCAGCTCCGTGTCTAGAAGGAACAGATTGGGACACTGTGTGACCCCGGTGTTCAGTGCCAGCACTCCTTCCCCTGCTGAACCAGGACCCCTCTCTGGCCTGCTAGAATCTCTCCTGCCTCCCCTGCTCTGCTTCCTGGCTATTAGCCTCCCACTCAGACTAACAGGGAGGAGGGGCAGGGGTTTTCCATTCTCATCAGTGTGGGCTGGAGAGAGACAGGGAGCCTGTCTTGCTAGTTCCCCTGATTTGCAGTGTGCTCTCCCTGCACATGGGAGCACAGTGGGTCCGCACACAGAGCCTGGGAGGGAAGACTTCTGGAGACTGGATATACATGTCTGAGGAACAAGAAGGCCCTCCCAGGGCGCGAGCGATGGAGCAGAGCAGGTGGTGCCGCACCCGGTTCCCTCTCCAGGAGCCTTCTGGTGACTTGAAGACACCCAGGCACCTGCCTTGGCTGCTGGCAGGCCCGCCCGCCCGCCTGCCTCTGCCCTGCCACCAAACGCTGCAGTGACTGTACCACGCTGTGGGACAGGACTGTGCAGATTGGGCCAGGGGTTGTTTGGGGTGGTGCTGGTGATTGAACCTAGGGCCTAGCTCACTGAGCTATGTCCCCAAAGTCTCCTCTGCCCTTTTTTTGAGGCAGAGGCCAGACTGGCCCTGATCATCCTCCTCCTACCTTATCCCCCGAGCAGGCGGGATTACAGACCTGCACCACCAGGCCTGGCCACATGCTAGTTTTTTGTTTTGTATCTGTATTTTATCTTCCATCCTTTTAAAGGCTTGGGGAGCCTTTTTGTAGATGAAAAAGCTGGTGTTCTGAACACAGGAAACCTGAGCTCCTAGGCAGACCAGATACAACCAAACACTGTGTTTCTCTCCCCAGGTGCTCCGAGTGAGGACCCTCACTTCCCCAAAGTGCAGTGGCCACCCCGTGACCTGTGTTTTGCCTGCCATAATGAACTCAGCGGACAGCAGCCTGTGTGGGACGTAGATGCCACCTTCAACTTTCTCAAGGCTCACTTCTCCCCAGGAAACATCATCATGGACTCTCCTGCAGCTGCACTAACAACCCAGAGGGGTCCCCAGAATCCGGAAACTACCCCAAAGCTGGTAATGGATGCATTAGAACTGGAGACCAGAAATTCAGTGCTGGGCCATGAGCAGGCTGCTTCTACAAAGTCCCCTGGAGCTACTGCCCTAGATGTTCCAGCTGAGAAGCCTGAAGCAAGTGGCCCCCAGGAACTATACACAGGCCTCAGAATGAGTGGAGCTCTACCAGGGCAGGGCCCTCCTGAGCACATGGAAGAGCTTCAGAGGGATACACAGGAGCATGCCCAGGGCCAGCATCACTTGAGCAAGAGACACACTGAGGCCTTATTGCTGCCTGAGGTGAACCACCTCCAAGGCCCTTTAGAGCTAAGGCGAGGGGGCCGCAGCCCCAAGCAGCTAGCCAGCATTCCTGAAGGGGAGCCAGAGGCCCGAGCTGTACAGGGCCAAGGCCCGTGGCTACAGGTTCTGGGAGGGGGTTTTTCCCACCTGGACATTAGCCTCTGTGTGGGGCTGTACTCTGTATCCTTCATGGGCTTACTAACCATGTATACCTACTTCCAGGTCAGGATGAGGACCCTGAAGGGCCATGCTAGTCACCCCTGACTTCCCCTCTACCCCTTCTTCCCTTTTCACCCTTAGAGTAGCAAGTCCAAGAAAGCTAGCTGTTGCAGTGAACCCCTGGAGTCTGCTGTGAAGGATTCCATAGACAAGACAAACAGGGTCCCAGGGCCATCTGACCAGCACGGGGCAGGGGCAGCCTACGGCAGGGGTCGGGGGGTTCCGGGAGGCTCGGGCCCTGGCTTCAGCACCAAATTCCTGTCTTTCAGCTTATGTGAAGTCCTCCTCATTCCCGCTGAAGTCTCAAAGTCTCCTGCTTGGTCTTGGCCTTAAATTGAGGCAGACAAGTCCAGAGTTTCCATCCAGAAGAGAGTATCCTGGGCTGGGTGGGCCGGAGTGGACCTCCTCGGTGCATTCTGAGGTTCTGGCTCCTTCCTTCCCTCTCAACGTGAAGAAAAAGCAGCATCACACTCCTGCCCTACCCAGCTTCGGCACCTCAGACCCGAGTGGGCTTTGGCTACAGGAGTGGGTCTGGAAGCCTCAGGAGATGATCCTGGTCTCCCAGGTTCAAACCAGAGTTTCTGCTGCAAGGGTGTAGTTTGAGGTTGGTGGGGTTTGGCAGGCTGGGTGGGTGACAGTGGCTGGGCTGTGGGGTGTGGTGCTTACTTGGTGGTGGGGGTGAAGAGGTGGGTGACGCTGGGGTCCAGGTAGTCCTGTGCTAGCTGTGAGAGGGCAGACTTCTCTCTGAGCTGGGGCTCTCGTCTTTTATCTTGTTCTCTAAAATCAATGCTGACTGTTGGACGTGGAAGGTGCTGGGTTGAGAGCAGTGAAGGAGGGTTTCCTCTTTGGGTTCCACTGCGGGCAGGCAGAGGTGGAAAGAGGCTGGGACACATGCTTCGTTCCCACTCTCCCACTACTGCTTGGGAGGGGCGAATAAAATTATTTTTGTTAAGTCACACATAGTGTGTTTGACTTGTTCCTTGGAGACCTACTTACTGTCCAGGTCTATGCCGAATGCCTAGCGTCTGGCCTCACCTGAGATCCAGCAGCAAAGCGGTCCAGGAGCAGGCTCTCACCTCACTCCCCATAGAGCACTCTCGTGCCCCAGGCCTTGGGGATGCTCTGCCACCTCCTGCTCTCTACCCTCCCTGAGACCTGCCTGGGTGTCAGAGGAGCCCGTCTGCAGCTGCCACCTTCAGCTCTTCCTCCAGGACTGACGGGTTTGTTTGTCCAGCCAGTCTGGGTTGGCTGCTCAGCCAGGAGGAGTCAGCCTGGATTAGACTTTGTCCCTAATCCAGCCTTCTGGGTTTTACAGGGATCAGAGCAGCTGATAATGAACCTCATTAGGGGGGAGCAGAAGCCTCAATCCGATTTGGGGTTTTCTCTGACATCTTCACTCAGCTCAGATGGCCTCAGCATTGGGTGCAGCAGGTGGAATACCAAGGACACCTCCTGTGCCGGGGCAGCTGGGGTGGGGGAGGGGCAGCTGGCAGGGCATTTGACCTCTTTAGCAGCCTGGCTCCGAGGGTGGCTTCCCTCTCTGTGTCTGAGCCCCACCCCACATCCTCCCAGGCCTTCCCTGCTGGACCCTGCTTGGGGGTCGGAGAGGCTGACTGGCTAGCACATGATCAAGGAGGGTTTCAGAAAGAGGCTCCAGGGGCCAGTGTCCAAGGAAGTGCCCTACCAGTCCAAGACCACAGAGGTTCCTTGCCAAATAAGCTCAATCGCCTGGCTGCTCATGTCAAGGAAAGATTTCTGTCAACAAATCCTAGCCCTCCCATAACCATACTTCCCCAAATCAAACCTGGCCATCTAGGATTGGGCTCTGCTGGAAATACTGTTTCGGGCTGTTCCACGATGTTCAGCCACAGGACTAAGAGTAGAGGTAGGTCCCTGTTTGAGATCCTTGGTGGTATGGGTTTCCTTCCATAGCCCCTTGGCCCTATCCCGGGCCTTCTGATTGATAGGGAGGGTGGGCCTCCTGCCCCCCTGCCTTTTACCTTGATTTCCCCAGGGCTCATGTCCATGGCTTGGATAAGGCAGCCTGCCCTCCAGCTGGTCCCCTGCCCTGTTTGTGCAGCCATCCTGGGACTGGGGCTTTTCTAGACTGTTTGTCTGGGATGCTCTCTGGCAGAAGAGGCTGCTAAGCGGAGCCCTGCAGAGCAAAGACTCCCTTTGCCGGATGGGACAGTGGAACCCACCTGTCCGGCACATCATGTGCTGGGAGTTCAGGTTTCCTTAAAGTGACAGCCAAGCAGGGCTTTGAAGGATGAAGTACCAACAAAGAAAATATGAAAATGTGGGCCTGGAGAGATAGCTCAGTGGTTTAAAGCATTGGCTGTTCTTCCAAAGAACTCGGGTTCAATTCCTAGCACCCACATAGCAGATCCCAACTGTCTGTAACTCAAGTTCCAGTGGATCTGAGTCTCTCATACAGACATACACACAGACCAAACACCAATGCACATACAAAATAAATAAAATATGAAAATGTACAGTCAGAAGAGAAAGCACATAACCCAGTCCAACAAAGAAAAATTGTTGCTATAAACAAAAGATAGAAAAAAAACCTGTATTAATATTATCATTATGTCAGGATTTCCTGTGCTGGGTTAGGCTGGGTCAGGGCACAAAAGAGGACCGCCTCGGTCCTTGGTGTTATAGACTGAGGTGGCGGCAGGGTCTAAGTGATCAACATGCTCCGCAGGAGGGAAATTCAGTAGGCTTCTCCAAGCCCCAGAAGACCACGTGATCATTTCTGAGGTGTGTCATGTGATGTTGGCAGTGTGGGAATACCCTCCAGGAAAGGGTTCGGTACACAGAGGTAGATGTGTCCTGTCTCAGGCCCATAGCGTGCTCAGTAGGAAAGGGACTCTTGCCAAAAGGTGTTGAGGGCTCCCTCGGCAGCTGGGCATGACCTTCGGTAGATCATCTACTTCTAGGCTCTGCCTCCTCATCACAAATACGAGACCTTGGGCTTTGCTTGCAGGCCCTCCCCAAGGTCTTCCTGGGCCTCTAGTGGTTTATTCACCACCAGCCCAAGGCAGGCAGATGTGAGGGGCTGTCCCTGTCCTTTGGCCCTCTGTACTGGCTGCCTTTCTCAACAATATGACAGAAACAAGAGGGGAAATGTTTGATTCAGCTTCAGTCCATCCAGGTGGGAGGGCTGAGGAACATGTCAGAGCTGCAGGATGGGAAGGGGTCGAACCCTTAAAGGAAAACCTTAGTGACCCATGTCTGTCAGCCAGGCCCTACACTCCAGCACCATCAGCTGGGAACCAAATACACACATACATGAGACTGTGGGGAGACACTTCACAGCCTGGCCCCAGCATTCTCCTAAAGATGTCCTGGCTGATGGAACTGCAGGGCAGCTGGGAAAGGGGGACTCTCATATCAATACCAGGCAGGATCGCCACAAATCTGCCACAGGCATCCTGACCCTGGTTCATACCTCACATCACACTGCCAAAGGCCTCTGATGGAAGGCTGCTGCAGAAGCAGAAGGTAAGATTTCCACTTTGTTTGGCCTCTCTGGAAGAACACACTCTGGTAAGTGGGTTGGCTGACGGTTGCAGGGAGGGGGCCCAGTCTTTTGGGTCACCTTCGCTGGCCCTTTTCCTAAACCATGAAGTATCAGTCATGGGTCACAGACAGAAGGGCTTCGAAACCACAAGGCACTGGCAGACCTCAGGGCTTAGGAGGGAGTTTGAGCAAGACTCAACGTCTGTGAAGCTCATCCGGAGAAACTCACCTCCAGCCTGTGACATCCGGGTGCTTTGCTGCTTACCTCTGCAGAGAGCAATGGACTTTTCCCTGAGGCTGACCAGGCTCTTCTGGAGAAGAGCTGGCCTTGGGTGCTGCCTGTTAGCCTTCCTAGTCCACCGTGTCACTCCTGTGGGGTGATTAGCCCCTTCCTGGAGTCTGTCAAGGAGACTTCATCCACCACGGAAGCATACCTCAGGCTTGGGAGAGACGGAACACTAATCCAGCTCGGATCTGCTTACAATGTCTCCATCAAGTTCCCAGCTATCTCAAAGTTTCTCGTGGACACAGAGTTCTGCCCTGAGGAGGGAAGGATTGTTCAGTCAATGACGCTAAGAACATGACTTGGAAAATTTAGCTAAGATACTGCTTTCACACCAAACACCAAATTCAAAGAACAGAGATCTGCCTGCCTCTGCCTCCTGAGTGCTGGGATCAAAGGTGTACGCCACTACTGCCCAGGTGAAAATACATCTTAATCTAATGTTAAAAAAAAAAGAGAGAAGAAAGAAAAAGGAAAAAGAAAATACAATTGTAGATTTCACTGTTTTAGATTTTTAAATTATGCTTACCTGATAAACAAAAACAAAGCCAGATATACCTGTAACAAAAACATTATTATGTTTACCTGATAAACAAAAACAAAGCCAGATATACAGGCTTATACCTGTAATTGTATCATACAAGAGGCCAGAGGTTGGAGGGTAACAGTCAAGATCAGACTAAAACCCTGGCTCAAAAAGCCAAACAGGCTGCAGAGGTGGCTCAGTGTTAAGAGCTTGTACTACTCTTGAAGAAGGCTAGAGTTCAGTTCCCAGAACTCACAAACTGGCTCACAACCACCTGTAACTCCAGCTCAGGCATCTGTACTCACACGCCCATACCCACACATAGATACAGGAATAGATATAATTAAAAACAAAACTAGGGCTGGAGAGATGGCTCAGAGGTTAAGAGCACTGGCTGCTCTTCCAGAGATCCTGAGTTCAATTCCCAGCAACCACATGGTGGCTCACAACCATCTGTAATGAGATCTGGTGCCCTCTTCTGGGATGCAGGCAGAACACTGTATATGTAATAAATAAATAAATCTTTTTAAAAATGCGATTTAAAAACAAACAAAAGTAACTCTTTTTTTGAAAGCCAAAACAATAACTACAAACCCCAAACCCATTAAAAAAAAATTGTACAATGCTGAGTGGTGGTGGCGCACACCTTTAATCCCAGCACTCGGGAGGCAGAGGCAGGCGGATCTCTGTGAGTTTGAGGCCAGCCTGGTCTACAGAGCGAGATCCAGGACAGGCACCAAAATGACACAGAGAAACCGTCTTTAAAAAAATTGTACATATTGGGACTGGGGAGAGGCTCAGCCAGAAAGTGTTTGCTGTGCAAGTGTGAGGACCTGAGTTCTGACCTCCAGAGCCCACAGAGAAAGCCAGGCACAGCACCATCTGCAATCAGTGCTGGAGGAACAGAGAAGGATGGGTCCGCTGAGCTCACTGCCCAGCTAGTCTAGCTGAACCTGTAAGCTCAAGTTCAGTGAGAGGCTGTCTCAAAATAAAAATGAAAATAAGGTGGAGAATGACTGAGGAAGACACTCTGACGTCTTTACCTCCACCACGTGGGTCAGGCTTTGGTACCACAGCTTCTCTCGCTGAGCCAGCTCTCAAGTGGAAGGAAAACCATTTTTCTTGCCTTTGATGTGACTCTAGAAGATCTTCGATTTAAAGCAGGAAACAACAATGGTGCTCCGCGTGCTCCGTGGTTCTTCAGTAATGCATCGCATGAGTGTGAACTCTGTAGTCAATAATTTTTACCTTTCAATGAATAGTGTAAAACCCCTGTGACCTCAGGTACATACCATGCATGGTTACATTTGCAAATTCAAGCCCAATCCTGACTCTGCAATTGACTAGGAGGAAAAGACACCGGACAACAGCTAGTTCATCTGGAAGAGCCAGCCAGCCACCTCTCCATCTCTTCCTAGAGACTGCCTAATTGCATCCCTTTGTCACTAAGTGGCCTCCTTGGTCATTGTAGGGTTGGCAAGGGTAATAAAGGAGCAGTTGCTGAAAGTCTGAGACTGCTGCACACATCAGCAGATTTCCTAACGTTTCATTCACTAGAGCAACTGTCTTTTAAATGCCCAGCAGAAGCGACAGGCCCAGCACCAGAGTCAGTTCTACAGGGTGACTGCAGGATAGCTCACCTGAGAACCAGAGGTGCAGGGAGTCTTGGGAATATCCGAGCTACTATAGGCTCCATCTGTAGTTGGACTTTCTTGTCAGACTTTCTTTGGACCACCAGCCCCCAAATTATGACCCAGAGGCTTATTATTATTGACCTTAGCTTAGGCTTGTTCCCAACTAGCTCTTATAACTTAAATTAACCTGTTTCTATTAATCTATGTGCCACCACATGGCTTTACCTCTCCTCCATTCTGTACATCTGACTCCTTCCATGTCTCACTGGCAAATCCCATGGGCTTCAGATTCTTCTCCAGTTCCTCTCTCCCTGGAAGTCCCGCCTATTCTCCCCTGCCTAGCTATTGGCCATTCAGCTCTTTATTAAGCCAACCAGAAGGCTCATTAGGCATAGACATCTTTACAGTGTACAAAAAGATTAAACCACAATATCCTCCCTTCACACTCAGTTACCAAACATCAAGAGGAGCCAGGGGGTGTTAGAACCAAGGAGATCTGCTATCAGAATTCATCCAGGAGCCCTCAGACTGGCGTCCTAAAGCCCAAAGCATGTGTACCTCTTTCCCCAAAAGTTGAAGACTACAGAATATGAAATTCTCTTTTTCTTCTTTCCCTCTTTTTCTGTCTTTCAAAAACCTTTTTAAAAAAGATTTATTTATTATATATACAGTGTTCCGCCTGCATGTGTCCTTGCAAGCCAGAAGAGGGCACCAGATCTCATTACAGATGGTTGTGAGCCACCATGTTGCTGGGAATTGAACTCAGGACTTCTGGAAGAGCAGTCAGTGCTCTTTCTTAACCACTGAGCCATCTCTCCAGCCCCAAAAATCTTTTTTGTTTTGTTTTTTGTTTTTCGAGACAGGGTTTCTCTGTGTAGCTTTGTGCCTTTCCTGGATCTCGCTCTGTAGACCAGGCTGGCCTCAAACTCACAAAGATCCGCCTGCCTCTGCCTCCCGAGTGCTGGGATTAAAGGCCTGCGCCACCACCGCCCAGCAAAAATCTTTTCTTAATTAGAGTTCATTATTTCCTTCATTAAAAAACCAAAACCTATTTTTTTTCAGTCTTTGGACATTAGAAGGTATGATTTTTAAGAACAAATATTTCAACATCATCTGTAGAGCTTGCTACAAAAACAAACAAACAAACAAACAAAAAAACCCTTGGCTGACTTAAGACCTACTCATAACACTGGAACAGGGTTTAAAAAAAAAGTCACTTTAAAGAAAGGAATAATTGACGACATGGGACAATTCACTCATAAAGGTGTTTGTCGGGCATTTATAAATGTGAAATGTGAAAGCTCAGGCTGGGTATCAGCTCAGCAGGTAGAAGTGCTTGCCATGGAAGCCATGCAAGCCTGGTGACCTTAGTTCCATGCCTAGAACAGTTTTTAAAACAGACGCAGTGGCATGTACCTGTCATCCCATCAGCATTCCTATAACAAGATAGGAAATAGAGACTGGAGAATGTGCCAGAAGCCTGTGGGCCACCTAGCCAGCAGTACACTGTTCAGTGTCAGAAAGACTGTCACCTCAATAAGATGGAAGGTAAGAGCCAACTCACAAAAATTGTCATCTGACCCCTATATGCATACTGTGGTGTGTGTGTGTGTGTGTGTGTGTGTGTGTGTGTGCAGAAATTAACTTTTTTAAAAAACTCATGACTGGTAGGAATGTGCATAAATTCAAGTGGAATACAGGGAGGAATATTATGCTACTTTGCCAATTTAAATTTGTTTTTCATGCGTTAGCAAAAAAATTAATAATAAATTCTAATGATTTTTGTCGTGGGATATTTGTACACTGTGTGAAGATGTATTTGTTGTGATTAGTGTAATAAAAAGCTGAATGGTCATGGTCAATAGCTAGGCAGGAGGTATATATAGGCAGGCTTGGGGGGGGGGGGGGGGGGGGGGGGGGGAGGAAGTAGATGAAGCTAGATGTTAGGAGATACAGAAGAAGCAGGATGGGCAGTACATGACAGAATGTAAATTAATATAAATGGGTTAATTTAAGTTGTAAGAGCTAGTGGAACAACCCTAAGCCAAGGCCGAGCTTTCATAATTAGTAGTAAGTCTCCATGTCATTATTTGGGAGCTGGCTGGCGGGACAGAGAAGGACTCGTTACAGATTTTACCTTGCATTAGCCTGTCCATCCCTCCACACTGCCAGGCAACGGAACTCAGGGTCAGCAACCCTCACTCAGGAGAATCGACATTCCAGAAAGAAACCATAAAGAAACTACTGCAGATGTGAAACTCACTGAGGCAAATGCAGACAGAGGTGGGCCTGGGAAGTGTCAACTGAGAGATCTCATGAAGACAATGTCACCAACCGACAACCACAGGCAAGCAGACAAGCCGTGTCAGGACAAAGTACCTCACAAATGTATTCACTAGAGTAGCAGGGAGTGGACTGTGTACACCTCGAGAATGCATGTGACCTAAACACGTGGCTGCTGGTGAAGGGTCTGTCCTGGTGCTGAGTCCAGAAGGACATACAGCGCATCCTTCCAGAATTCCATTCCCTTGAGAGGCAGCAGCAGCAGCCGAAGCAGCGCAATGTCCCCTGGAAGATTCTTCTTGGCTATATCCTTTGCTCTGTAAAGATTCTATACCACCCCAAACATATACTCCAGGTCCTCAGATACTAATTCTCCAGGTCTGATCTAGGATGGAGTGTGCGCCTATGAACTCTCAGAAATGGCATCACACGTCTTAGTAAGATTCCTTGAGGCTCTATATTGTATCTTGGTCTCTAAGTTTTCTTGGGCTGTGTATCTACAAGAACCCCCTACCCGCATGTTGTAGAAGGGCTGGTAGTGGCCGTGAGGCAGGCTGTGCGTTATGCACATTTCATACCTACTAGTGTCCCGTCATAGGTGGGGGCCCAGCTGTCGACCACACAGCCACAGCCATCCATCTTATGCTTCCGGAGGCTAGGGACAGAGCAGATGTCCCTGTGCTTCTTCCTGAAGTGAGGCTCGATCTCCATGTCTTCTTCCTCCTCTGTGTGCTCAAGTGGAAGCTGTATTCACCTGGAAATGTCTAAGAACAGGTCTTGATAAACATGCAAACTTGTTGTTTATATCTATATCTGTTCATTTATATCTGTTAATGTTGGTCTAGAAGAAGCCTGGAGGAATACACACACACACACACACACACACACACACACACACACACACACACACAC
>CABHPP010138964.1:0-30096 GCA_902168425.1 Peromyscus attwateri | reverse complement strand
CACACACACACACACACACACACACACACACACACACACACACACACGCTCAAGGGTGAAGTGTGGTTCTAAATGAAGCCAAATTAGAGTTGACTTAGAGCAGGACTTGGCCCAGAGGATAAACACAGCACTACCGTTGCTGCTCTGCTGGCTGAGGCAGCTCCAGTAACTGACCCTGGATGCAAAAACCATGCCCTGCAAAGGGTCAAGGGTCAAAGATTGACACCACTTGAAGGATGCGACGAAGTTCTGGAAAACCATTCGAGATGGAGGTGCTGTGGGGCCATCCTCAAGAAACACAGGCTATCTCTGGGTTGTCTCGCTCACTGCCCGGGACAAACCGAACCTTTGGGAGACACATACAGTAATTCACAATGTGGTACAGCTGGAAAACATTTTAGAAGTCTCAATATCCGTAACCTTTGATCCAATGATTCTATTTCTAGAATTCAAACTAAGAAACAAATTGGGTATATTTACTAAGATCTACTATATGATGCATATTTATAATATCAAAATAAGATTAAAATAAAGCCCAAAATGGGAAATTGATTAAATCTGACCTGTTGTTCCAATGGAATGCAACACAATACTAAAAACAATTTGACTATTTTAACCTGAAAGTATTTTTGGTTTTGTTTTGTTTTTTGAGACAGGATTTCTCTGTTTAACAGCCTAGGCTGTCCTGGAACTCACTTTATAGACCAGGCTGGCCTTGAACTCATAGAGATCCACCTGCCTCTGCCTCCCAAGTGCTAGGATTAAAGGCATGCCACCACTGCCCAGAACCTGAAAGCATTTTTTTTTTTTTTTTTGGTTTTTCGAGACAGGGTTTCTCTGTGTAGTTTTGCGCCTTTCCTGGAGCTCACTTGGTAGCCCAAGCTGGCCTCGAACTCACAGAGATCTGCCTGGCTCTGCCTCCCAAGTGCTGGGATTAAAGGCGTGCGCCACCAACGCCCAGCTCTGAAAGCATTTTTATACAACATTGTTGATTGAAAATTTCAAGTTTATAGAATGATTTTGTTTTTTAAAGGATAAATATATATATACTTATGAATATTGAATCCCTGAGTGAAAACATGGAATATATACACCCATATATACCATTCCTAGTGGTTAAAGGTCAGTGTGGGATTATGGGTGTTTGTTTTCCTTTTCTATATGATCATTTTTATTTGAAAAAAGTATTATATATACAGTTGAAAACACTTTCTCCTTGAAGTGTAGGCTGGCTATTTTTATGTCAATTTGACACAAGCTGGAGTAATCTTAGAGTAGGGAACCTCATTTAAGAAAATGCCTCCATAAAATTGGGCTGTAGGCAAGCCTGTAGGGAATTTTCTTAATTAGCGATTGATGAGGGAGAGCCCAGCCCTTTTGTGGGTGGTGCTAACCTGGGGATGATGGTCCTGGGTTCTACAAGAAAACAGGCTGAGCAAGCCAGTCAGCAGCACCCCTCCATGGCCCCTGCCTCAGCTCCTGCCTCCAGGTTCCTGCCTTGAGTTCCTGTCCTGACTTCCTTCAATGGTGAACAGTGATGTGGAAGTGTAAGCTGAATAAACCCTTTCCTCGGGCTGGAGAGATGGCTCAGCCGTTAAGAGCACTGACTGTGTTTCCAGAGGTCCTGAGTTCAATTCCCAGCAACCACATGGTGGCTCACAACCATCTGTAATGAAATCTGGTGCCCTCTTCTGGCCTGCAGGTGTATATGCAGACAGAACACTGTATACATAATAAATAAGTAAATCTTAAAAAACAACAACAACAACAAAAAAAAAAAAACCCTTTCCTCCCCAAGTTGTTTTTGGTCATGGTGGTTTATCACAGCAATAACAAACCTAACTAGGACATGAGGGGGCGTGTATCTTCTGATGTAGCCCAGGCTGGCCTCAAATTGTGTCCCCTGCCTTAAACTACTGAGACCTAGAATTACAAACACCTGTCACCACACCTGGAAAAAAAAGCACTTTTAATGGATGAAGAACGTGAACTGTTGGCTGGGGTGTAGCTTGTCAGAGTGCTTGCTGGGCATGTGTGAAGCCTTACATAAACTGGACAGGTGACACACACAATTCCAGCACTCAGAAGGTGGAGGCAGGAGGATCACAAGTTCAAGGTCAATGCAGGCCAAGTTCTAGGCCAACCTGGGAGATATGGGATCTTGTCTAAAAATAATAAATGTATAGACAGGCTATTAGGACATTCACTGAACATCATCAATAGCCTTGCAACACCCAAGTGGCCATCTTGGATCCCATTAAGCCCTTACCTCCCCTGTTCCTTGCAGGGCCTCAGCACCACCAGCAATGCCTTGAAAGTAGAATCGGTTAGCCAGTGCTTGCCCCTTGTCACCTTCCTCCTGTACCAGGAGTCACACTGAGGTAGATACACTCAGGCTGATCACTCAGTACTTGTCTTAGATATTATGGGATTTTTTTTTTTTCCGTTCCAAAGATTTTCCCAAGCCAAGGCACTGTGGCATACATCTGTAATCCCAACTTCTGGGACTGAGACTAGGGGCTGGGGCAGGAGAATCGATGTCCAGGCAACATAGTGTGTCTGAGCCTAGCCTGGTGTGTATGTGACTCTGTCAGAAGAAGAAGAAAATAAAAAGGGGGGGGGAGGAGATGCCACTCAGTAGAATTGCATGAGCAACAGCCTACTTTATTAATCTAAGACATGAGCTAGGAATGGTGGTACATGCCTGTAATCCCAACACCTGAGAGGTGGAGGAAGCAGGAATCAGGGGTTGGTTCATCCTCAGCTATGCAGCAGTATGAGGCCAGCCTGTGCCACATGAGACCCCATCTCAATATAAAACAAAAACATTCAAGGAAGTAAAACATTAATGGGATATGATTTTTATGCATCCTCTAACAATATAACGTGAAGTTGAGGAGCAACCATGTGAGCTGTGTAGTATGTCTGAAAAATAATATGCCAATGTGACCAGCCTTCAAAATGTCTGTTTCCTCAGGGCCAGTAAGCTACTGCTGAAAGATCCATGCTAAGGAAATAATCCGAAGTTCTGACTAAAACCCGAGTTTGCCTCTGAGACCCGAGTGATGGAAGGAGGGACCTGACTCCCACACGTGTTCCCAAGACAGAAAAGGGAACTTCTCCCATGCACTTAGGTCTCTCACTACAGAGCCACATTTCAGAAAGTATCGAAGGCAGGATTATCTGTGTGGAAGTGTACTTTAGACAGGGCCCTTCTACGTCTAAGAAGGGCCCTACCGATGACACACGACTCTACCTTCTTGCCCCACAGGCATTTCCCTTGTGACCCTGTGTCAAGCTCAGCTGAGATGTAACTCCCTTTGGGAAGATTTCCTAGCCTGCCAAACCCAAGCCAGTGCCCTCCCCTGAGTTTCCAGAGCCCCCAGCACCCCCAACAAGGGTACCTATCCCACGGCAGGGAAAGCGTCTGGCTACTCTCTCTCCTGCCTCAGGCTCCACAGGGAAAGATGGAGGTCTTCTTCTCCACTGCGGTCTGTGACTTACCACAGGGCCTCCGCAAATCAGGTATTCCAAAACGATGTCCTGAATGCATGGGACACACCGCAGGATGCACACCTCCCCAAACGTACTGTTTAGTTGTCTAGCCCTCTGGAGCCCTGCACAATGCTTGGAACAACAATAAAAGACAACCAGATAGCCAGAGCAGTGTGAGCCAGCTGGAGGAGGCACCAGGAATCGGAAATGACATGGTATCCTGGCAACTCTGTTATTATGGTTATTATGGTGAGGAACATTAGCAATGAGGAGCTACTGTTTGGGGAATTTCATAGAGGGCCTTTCTCAGAAAAAGAAAACAGTGCCATTCCTCAGAAGCAAAAGCACATTTCGTTTCCAAAGTCCTTGATACTTCTCTGTGTCCTTAGTCTTAAAAAGTGCAATGCCCCCTTAACCCAGCACTCAGGAGGCAGAGGCAGGTGGATCTCTGTGAGTTGGAGCCAGCCTGGTCTACAGAGTGAGTTCCAGACAGCCAAGGCTGTTACACAGAGAAACCCTGTCTTTGAAGAAAATAAAACAAATAAAAAGTGTAATGCCATGAGTTGTTTTAAATAGGTAGCACATCGAATCCTCCAAAGGACACCTGGTGAAATCACCCCTGCCAGCCAGCAGTTCCCTATCCCCAGAGCAAATAGCACCACTAAGGGCTGGATTGCACTTTTCACCCATTCTGTGCACTACAAGGAAATATGCGACATCGTGACAGAACAAGACTATGCAGTGAAGACCCTTCGGCATCAGTGTGTCTGGGGCTGTCAACAACAGCAACCCTGCTGTTCTCAGAACTTCTCTCCCCATAACTTCATTTCTGAGCTCCACCTCCATCATCAGCTTGTGCTCACGCTGTTCCTGAGGGAAGTCTCTGACTCCCCAGTTCTCCTGCTGAAGTTCAGTTCCCTGTCTGGGAGCACAAAGCCTACTTTGCATTCTGATGGAGACAGCGTTTGTGCAGGTGAGTCCCCTGTCATTTCCTGTTGCTCCTGTGCCTCTGACTCCACTTTCTAGGGTGTGCTGGGGACCCCTTGTTGTTGTTTTTGCTCTTTTTAGGGGGCCTGCCACCCAGCTCCCAAGTAAACCCACACACGGAGGCTTATTCTTACTTATGAATGCCAAGCCTTAGCTTGGCTTAGTTTCTTGCTAGCTTTCCTTAACTTACCCCGTCTACCTTTTGCCTCTGGGCTTTTCCCATTCTCTTCCTTCTGTAAATCTTACTCTTACTCCATGACTTGCTGTGTAGCTGGGTGGCTGGCCCCTGAAGAAGTAGTAGTAGTCCTCGTCATCCTTGACGTCGTCATCCTCGTCTTTGCCGTCATTTTCATCATCATCCTCGTCGTCCTTGTTGTCGTCGTCGTCGTCCTCCTCCTCCATCTCTTTCCAGATTTCTCCTTCTATATATTCTCTCTGCCTGCCAGCCCCGCCTCTCCTTTCTCCTGCCTTGCTGTTGGCCGTTCAGCTCTTTATTAGACCATCAGGTGTTTTACACAGGCACAGTAACACAGCTTCACAGAGCTAAACAAATGCAACATAAACAAAAGTAACACAACTTAAAATAATATTCTACAACAAGCCCCCAAATCTCTTTCCTGTCCCCTGGTTCCTGCTTAGTCTTTCAGAGTCTCCTGTTTGCAGACAGGGCTGTGTCGTGTCCCCCACTGCCTGGCCCAGTACACTTTACCTCACTTCCCTCCTCTTCCCCATCATGGCCCTGTGGCTGACTAACCTGTGGAGCATAGGGAGTTCCATTTTTCTGAACTTCAGGGTTTTTTTTCTAGTCAGTAAAGTCGGCTCAGCTAACACCCAGGCACGGGAGATGTAAGGAGGGTAGCAGAGGGGTCTCTGTCTCTGGGGCAAAGTGATAGGAAAAGAGAGCCAATTAACAGGTAAAGAAACAATGAACAAGGATCCCACATGGTGATAAAGGCTATGGAAAAAGAAGACATTCTTACAGAGGACACAGAGATGTCACCAGACCGGTATTATGTGGTTGTGGATGGAGAGCTGGAGATTGTAAAGGCAGGGACTGGGGGGTTTTAGCTCAGGGGGTAAAGCCTGTGATTAGCACACACAAAGCCCTGGGTTCTAACCCAAGCACCCTCTCCCTCCAAAAGAAAAAGATTGTAAAACTTGAAAATTGTAATTAATCTAAAATACAATATCATGCAATAATCAAATGTTTACATGGATTTTTGTTGAAATCAACCTGAGATTCTGAAATTTACATGAGGCATTAAAAAAATCAATGGACTGGGGTTGGAGAGATGGCTCAGTGGTTAAGAGCACTGGCTGCTCTTGCAGAGGACCTGAGTTCGACTCCCAGCACCCACATGGCAGCTCACGACCATCTGTATCTCCTGTTCCAGGACACCTGATGCCCTCTTCTGCCTCCTTGGGCACTGCAAAAACATGGTGGACAGCATGCCTGCAGCCAGACACCCAGACACATAAATATGTTTTAAAGTCAATGGACTGCTAAGTCAGTTTGGGGGGGAAAACAAGATTTTATGAGAAATTAAGGCATCGTACAAAACAGTTGTGGTTAGTAACTTAAGCATGCAGGAACAAATAAGTGAGCTAATGGAACATAATAAAGGAAAGCCCATGGGGCTGGAGAGATGGCCCAGAGGTTAAGAGCACTGCTTGCTCTTCCAAAGGTCCCGAGTTCAATTCCCAGCAACCACATGGTGGCTCACAACCATCTGTAATGAGATCTAGTGCCCTCTCCTGGCCTGCAGGGATATGTGCACACAGAACATTGTATACATAATAAATAAATCTTTTAAAAAAAATTATAAAAAAAAAAAGGAAAGCCCACGAAGGCAGGTCAACACCGTATATAAAAAGGTGCCGTCATCCATCAAGCCAGTCCTCAGAGATGCAGAAACTGGTCACTAAGTGAAACTGGGTCTGAGCTTTTTACCAAGCACAAACATGACAGATTTTCTTAAAAGCTAACTACAGGAAATATGGAGAATCCGATTGCATGGGGGCGGCAGGAAAGCATTTCTTTTCCGTGTGCTTTTGAGGCAGGGTCTTACACAGGTAGCCCAGGCTGGCCTTGAATTTTCGGTGTAGCAGGGGATGACCTTGAACTCCTGATGGATCACTGACCTTCTTGTCTTCACCTCTCAAGTGCTGGCACTGCCACACCCAGCTCCTTTTGGGGGCGAGCAGGAAAGCATTTCTAAAATAGGAGACACGGGAAACCCATGCCTGGCACTGCAAATATGGCCAAGAACCCCGGGTTGGGAACTCACAGGCCCCAGGTGTGAACCTATTACTGTACCAGGCTTTCTTTTGGGTCACCAACCAGCTCTCAAATCATGACACAGAGACTTACTATTAGTTATGAATGCTTAGCCTTATCTTACGCTCGTTTCTTGCTGGCTCTTATAACTTAACCTGTTTATCTACATTTTGCCTCGGGGCTTTTTACCTTTCTTTCCTTCTGTATATCTTCCTTTCACTGCTTCTCTGTGGCTGGCTGGTGGCTGCCTGGCTTCTGACCCCCAAGTGGGCGTGTCCTCCTTCTCCCTCATCCTCTCCTCCTTCTCTCTCGAGCCTAAATGTCTCCTCCTACTTATTTTCTCTGTCCTCCAGCCCTGCCTATCCCCTTCCCGCCTAGCCATTGGTTGTTCAACTTTTTATTAGAACCAATCAGGTGCCTTAGGCAGGCAAGGTGAAAGAGCAACACATCTTTACATAATTAAACAAATGAAGCATAAACAAATGTAACACATCTTTGCATCATTAACAAAGGCAGCAGAAACAAATGCAACACACCTTCACATAGTTAAAGTAATATTCCTCAGCATAAACCAATGTAACATAGATTTGCCTAACTAGTAATATTCCACAACATACTGCTATTATTCTGCTAACTGGACATAGTAGCAAACTGCCCTATAAATTTATCCATCTCTCTACCCATAGATTAGTGTAGTTCTTAGGCCTCATCAGAGAAGTTCCTTTGTGCAGTGGATGGTGGCACTCACAACTGGTCAAATTGCCCAAGGACCATAAGGGCCAAAGGTAGAGGAGGACCAGAGCTAGAACAGTGTCCTCTGGACATGACAGGACCTCTGCCCTCATGAACTCCCAGCAGCTGTGGGTGTCTGCACACAACCTGTACAAGACCAAGGCTGTCAAATTCTAGCACAAAGGGGTTCATGAGCCTCCCACCCCTCACTGGGAAGTATGGGTAGTTGATGGCTTCTGTGGGAGGGAGAGTCAGTTTTCTTTAATTGTGTTTTATTTCAAAAAAAAATGGGAAATGGGGGTGGGGTAGGGAATGAATATGATCAAAATACATTGTATGAAATTCTCAAAAAAATAATAAAAATATATTTAAAACAAATAGGATGCACAGGTCATAAGGGCAATGTTCACGGGCTTCTTAGCTCTTAATGAGTAATTTGTGTCTATACAAAAGTGATAGAAAACCACATCTGGGAGTAAACACCTGCAATGCTTAACCCGACTGCCGCTGTCACACTGGACAAACCCCCGGAGCAGTCTCTTGCATAGGCCCGGCAGGAAGTGCTCCCTGCCTCCACCTGGGAAGGACAGAGAAACGACACACCAGGGCCAGCAGCCAGGACTTCCAGTGAGCCAAACCTTCCCCACAACCAGGGGTGACCAGATCCAGCATGCTCCGAAACTCGGAGACCAGTTTCAATCCCGGTTGGCCCCAGCGTAGGAAGGCATGCGGTAAAATGGACAAATTACCCTGTCGAGTTCTAATTTTCAACCCCAGGAGCAATTCCCTGCGGACCTGTTTCAGAGCTCAAGTGTGAAACCGGCCTTCATGGTGGATTACCAGGCTAAAGGAAGCTGTCACCTTCCAAGCGGGGACACAGTGTGGCTAATTCGGTTTCTCTCTGGAAGAATTCCTTTCGTTGTCCAGCTTGTTGCCCAAGCAACGTTTCTTGTCACCAAGGTCCCTGAAACAAATGGAATCAATGTTCTGGGTGTGTTAGGGTTGAGGGGGAGGCAACTTGAAAGAATTTGTGGGTATATTTTGGGTTTGTTGGTTTGGTTGGTTTTTTGTTTTTTTTTTTTTTTTTGAGACAGGGTTTCTCTGTGTAGCTTTGGAGCCTGTCCTGGAACTCACTCTGTAGACCAGGCTGGCCTCGAACTCACAGAGATCCTCCTGCCTCTGCCTCCTGAGTGCTGGGATTAAAGGTGTGCACCACCACCGCCCAGCGTGGGTGTATTTTGAAAGTTACTACAAGAAGCAATTATCATAGACGCTTCATTCAAATAATAAAGTTACCTACAAATCACCTTTCCTGAAACTATGTGTGCTTCCAGAGGACAGCTGTGGTATGCTACTCCTGAGGGAGATAAAGGTGGGGGCAGTAACTCCCGTTGCTAATGTTTATGGGGTGCTCTGTCCTGAAAGATGCCATATTGTAGCGTTCCACACGATTCACCTGGGAACTTGAACGTAAACAGAATGACAGTTGCTTCAGAAGTGGGCAATCACCTCCTTCCCATGATAGGTGAAGGTTGGGGGGGGGGGTATAGGGTACAGATGTGCAGTGTGGCGTGATCTTATAGGAAAATCAGAGAGTTCACCAATAAATTAATGTGAATGATGAGGTAAGGGAGCAAAGACCCCGAGAGAGCAAATGGGCAGAAAACGGGCCTGAAGAACAGCCTCAAAGTGTGGGCTGGATCCTGAAGAAAGGGCTGCTGCAGAGTTTCGTCACAAGAGCATACAGCCTCTGATACTCCTTAGGAAGATGTTCTGGGGCCTCAGGCCCAAGCTCTCAGACTGTCTCACCATGCGACCTGGGTGTGGGCGCCCATCTTGGCTCTGATGCTTGCCTATTTGGCCCGATTGGCCGTCTCCACAAGCCACCCTGGTCTCAGGTGGAATGGTGTGACCTGGGTCCCCATCCTAGATCCCCTTCTCCCCCTACCACTCCTCCCAGGGATCAAGAGTCATCCCCCGTCCTAATACTCTTCTCGTTGGATTATTTGCAAAGCATGTGTACTCCTTCCATCACAAAATAAAACGGGGACAATTTATACTTCAGTCAAATGACTAATTACTGCTTCCCAAAGAACTGGAAGGCACTCCCTGATCTTGAGAATTCGAACATTAAGTCCAAGAACGCTGGCAGAGGCTGAGAGTTCATTTGCTCCCCTGTTCCAGGCCCTTGCAGGGAGATGGAGCCATGTGACTAGTTCCAGCCAATGAGATGTGAGGGGAAAGGACAGTTGGGCAATGAAATGCCCAGCTCTGGGGAGGGGATTTCTCGTCTTCTGTTTCAGCCACCAAGGTGACCAAGGAATCCGCATGTTGTAGAAGACATCTTAAAACAATGTTAGTTCCTCCTGCCAATTACTGCCTGTTCAGTCACCGAGGTTCAGTCTAACCTGCTGCTGTTGCGGCCTGTTTCAGTTACCGAATGCTTTCTGACAAACCGCTGCCCGCCATGTGACTCTGCAGTCCAGGCTGGCTTCCTCTGGAGAGCAGTTCTGCAATTCTTGCCAGGGTTATTAATGTGGCTGGGTTCAGCTCATGGGCAAGCCAAAGGCTAGGCTTAGCCCAAATAGTGGGTGTCTCTCTCTCTCTCTCTCTCTCTCTCTCTCTCTCTCTCTCTCTCATATATATGTATATGTGTGTGCATAAATATATGTATGTGTATATATATTTGGTGTTATATATATGGTGTTATTTATGTTGTCTCTTTTTTTTTTAAGATTTATTTATTATTATGTATACAGTGGTCTGCCTGCATGTATGTCTGCAGACCAGAAGAGGGCACCAGATCTCATTACAGATGGTTGTGAGCCACCATGTGGCTGCTGGGAATTGAACTCAGAACCTCTGGAAGAGCAGTCAGTGCTCTTAACCTCTGAGCCATCTCTCCAGCACCCCCCCCCCATGTTGTCTCTTTTTAAAAGCACTTTTTATATTTACATTTATTTATTGTATACGTGCATGTGTATAACTTGCAGGAGTCAACTCTCTCCCTCCACCGTGTACAGGAATCAGACTTGGGTCATTAGCCTTGGAAGAAAGCACCTTTACCTACTGAGCCATCTCACTGGCCCATATGTGTCTTTATTAATTAAGACAAGTTGCACCAGGCAGCAGTGGCTCATGCCTTTAATCCCGGCACCCGGGAGAAAGAGCCAGGCAGATCTCTGTGAGTTCGAGGCCAGCCTGGTCTATAGAATGAGTTCCAGGACAGGCACCAAAACTACATAGAGAAACCCTGTCTTGGGGGGGAAAGAAAAAAAGACAAGTTGCAGGTAAAGCTCAAATTAAGGAAGAGGTTCTGCATAAGAGCAAAATATTGGAGACACCTGTGTAATGCTGCCTGGTGGCCTCTCATGAGCAGTATGACCCCCCCCCCCCGGGGTCTTCTCCATGTGAGAGAAAGTGTCACAAGGCATTGAATGCACATCCATAATCTTTAGGATGTGGTCACGTCACTGGCAACCAAATTTTATATTTGTCCCTTAAGAGAATAGTTGAAATTATAAATCCCATTAAAAGCCAGCTATCGGGGCTTAGTAGAGACGCTTGGCTCAGCCTGGGAGGAGGGGACTAGTCCTGCCTGGGCTGAGTCCACCAGGTTGATCTCAATCCTCGGGGGAGTCTTTGCCCTGGAGAAGATGGAAATGGGGGGTGGGCCGGGGGGGGAGGGGGGCGGGGCGGGAGGGGGGAGAATGGGGGAATCTATGGCTGATATGTAAAGTTGAATTATATTGTAAAATAAAATAAAATAAAATAAAAAAAGCCAGCTATCTGCTCTAGAAAAGGGAATTGTGAATCATGAGTTTTAGAGAAGACCAAGTAACCTCAGACATGAAAGTCATTTTGAAAGTATTTTCAGTGGGTTAAGTGCTTATTATAAAGTTTGTATAACAGCTGGGCAGTGTGGCGCACGCCTTTAATCCCAGCATTCGGAAGGCAGATGCAGATAGATCTCTGTGAGTTTGAGGCCAGCCTGGTCTACAGAGAGAGTTCCAGGACAGCCAGGGCTATGAAGAGAACCCCTGACACACATGCTCACACACATGCACACACACACACACACACACACACACACACACACACGTACACACAGCTTGTATAACATATAACCAGGGGCAAATCAAACTACCTACTGAATTTACTGAAAGAAAACTTTGTGGGGAGAGGTGTCCTGTGACAGGGGCACCTACAGATGACCCTGACTGCATCTGAAAACAGAGTGCCTCTGACACTCATGTCTACACATAGACCAGAGGACCAGCCCTGGGCAACGCTGCTGAGGGAAGTCTGCAAGGCTGGACACTTGAGCATCAAGACTCTGAGATGCCTTCCTACCTAAGAACAGAAGCCCGTGGGAACAACAGATCTGCGAGACACTATTCCTGAGTCTGCCTTCAGGAAATGGCCAGGAGTTTGAAAGCAGGAAGGCAGGAGGGGAGGGAGGGAGGAAGGGGAGCAGGAAGGAGAGGGAGGAAGGCAGGAAAGAAGGAAGGACGGAAGGCAGGCAGGCAGGCAGGCAGGCATTCATCTTGGCCCAGGGGCCTCATTGCAAGAGCTCTTCCACAGGAACCCCAGGCTCACTTCCATCAAGATCTAAAGCAGAAGGTCTGTACTTCAGCTTCTGCGTTATCTTCTGAGGTTTCTGTCCTCTGTGGCTCTTGCCACAGGAGACCATGTGCGAATGTAATAAAATCCATAGAGCGCTGCAGAGAGAGCAGGAAGTGTATAAAAAAGCCAGAGACCATTACAGATGAGAGGTAAGTGGGGCCCTGACAGCCGCACACTGTGACTCTCTAGCCAGCTGACTGCCCCAATAACCTGTCCCATCACCTAACCAGGACTGACAGAGCCACCGTCAGCTACTCCCTCCTGGGAGCGGATGCCACTTCCTTAGCCTTGCAGACCCAAGAGGATATGCTTGGATTTTTCCTGATCCTTGGGCTGTTTGGAGAGGGGTGTTTATGTATCCATTTACTTCCTCCATTCACGTAACAAATATTTACAAAGAAGCCACAATATGCTGGGCTGTGTGCTTGGGGCTGGGAACAGAACAGTGAACAAGACCATTCCTTTGTAGTTGGCCAACTGCAGAGAGAGGGACGGTACTGTGGCTGTTGGCAGCAGGTCCAAGGGCGGGCAGGGCTCAGTAATTCTATGTTGACTCCCGAGGGGCAGAGACTAAGGCAGCGGCTGCCTGGTTGAGTGTCTGTCCAGTACTGTAGCACAGAGTGCTTTGAAAAGTGGAGCTAAGGGGCCTCCACAGTCCTCAAGCCCTTCGCAAAGTCACCCAGAGTAACCCCCATGAGTGGTGTGATAGGATGAGGTAGAGGTACCCAAGGCCTACCAAGGAAATGTTCTTGCCAGCTCATTGTGTGTTTCTGTGTTTGTTTCTTCTTGTTCTAGAGCCTGTGTGCCGGTCTCCTCAGAACGCACCTGCAGATGCCCAGTGAAGTTTTGCTAAGCAGAGGAAATGGTCTGACAGCCCAAAACTCAAGCACACCAAGCAGGACTCTTTCACCGGCCATAGGAAGAGCTCTCTCTTCACAGATGGCTAAGAGAGTTCAACCTCAGGAGCCCCCAGAGGGGACTTCAGCTCTGGACTCTTCAGCCAAATCACAGACCGTGAGAAGAGCAAGAACATACAGTCACCACTCAGTAGTTACTAACCCGGTGTTCGTGGAATGTCGCACGAATCCTAAATGGTCTCATAATAAAAACCCGGAGCCAGATATTGGGGTGAATGCTGAAAGATCAGAGGAAACAAAGGAACAGCACCTTCTCACCTCACCAACTCCTCAGCCGATCCTGTCTCCACGAATCCTCAGATTGAATGCTCCTGAGTCCTCAGGCGAAAGGGCCTCTAGTTCCTGTCTCCTCGGGCCTTATATGCCTTTCTCCGCCCAGCCATTTCACTTCCTATCTCAGCCTTTCCAGTGCTGGGATTAATGGCGTGTGTGCCACCACTGCCTGGCTCTGTTTCTCTCCTAGTCTGGATCAGTCTCATGTAGCCCAGTGTGGTCTTGAACTCACAGAGATCCAGATGAATCTCTCTGCCTCCCAAGTGCTAGGATTAAAGGTGTGTGCCACCACTGACTGGCCTCTACGTTTAACTCTGTGGCTGGCTCTGTTCTCTGCTCGTCAGGCAAGATTTATTTCTTAGATTACGAATATCACCACAGTGAAACCCTTGCATGTGAAAGAAATTTAACAACAGATCACAAGGTGTATGGTGCTATTATGAAGCTTCTTTTAGAGATAAATTTATTTTACCATCCGCTGTTATATTCCATTAATTAACGTACTTGATAGTCTCTGATCGCCCGCTGCATGGTCCATAGGCACCGTTCCCATTCCGACTGACTCAGGTTCTGACTCTTGCCCACCTCCTCATTTTTAACCCAGCCTCACCACCAGTACCTTCCCTACTTTTCCACATCTCTAGTGTCTCCCCAGAAACCTCTGACCATCCAACAGGATGTCCCTGTTGGAAATCCACCATGGAAACCCCCTCACCCCTCCTATGTGCCTGCCACCTCGTGTGCCCCAGCAAACCCACCAGGCAGCATTCTACAACCCTGCTCACTCACTCCTCACTACCTTCCAGAGGTCCTGTGGTACCGGGAGTGGTGAGGGAGGGTACTCGCGGAGCAGGCTGGGGCACGGCAGAGAAGAAGGGTTCGGTCCCCAGAGGCCACCCACCTGGCATCCCAGGCCGAGGGACCGAGCTGGCCCAGCCCTAGGTGGAGGTGCTGGGACTAGCTAATCACCTAAATGGACACAGGCTGTTGAGAGACAGGCTCTATTCCCTAATAGAATTTGCCCTCAAGTGCAATTTAATTTTCTCCGAGGCGGTCTCCAGCCCCTCTGCTACCCTCCCCCTTTGGCAGACCAGACTTTCTCAGCTTATGAGGGGGAGCAGAGAGCCTTCTACCAGAGAAAGAGGAGAGGACTCCTCTGTGCTCTGTCCCGCTACTTGGAGCACCCCCACCGTCCCTCCCTGGATGGGGATCCCACTCTCCTCTCCTGACTCTGGTTCCCTTCCACAGCAGGGAGAACAGCAGCTCCCATCAGGGCCCCCAGTCCACGCCATGGAGAGAGATCCTTCCCTTGACCTCTGGTAAGTTCACGTGGGTACAGAATTCCCTTTGTCCTGCTGAGTGAGAAAGGCTTGGGACCACAGTGGTCAGGAATGGGTGTGGAAGACACGGAGATGGGAGGGTGTGGCCCACATGTCCTCAGTGGAGGGGACAGAGATCATCTCAGAGATCTGCCATTTGGGACACCACCCAGCTGCCCAGAGCCCTGGGGGGTCCTCTGGCTCACCAGAGCTGCTCTTGGGGCTGGCTGTCCCTAAGGCAGAATCCCCCACCCCTGACCCCACTGCAGTACCCTGAAGCCTAACTCTGGGTCTCTGAGAGTCTTGGAAGGCGTGGGAACCCCAGCCTGGGTGTGCATGAGGGTCATCTTCAGAAGTCTCCTCTTCCTTTTCTTGAGATCCCTTTTGTAGCCCCACCTCCTGAGTGACAGGAGCATAGAGGTCTGGGCAGGTCCCCACTGGCCTGAACCCCTAGTCATGACAGGGATGGAGCCCAGGACCACGAAGAAAAGCCCAGAGGATGATGTGACCCAGGAGAGAGAACAGAAGTGAGGGGTGTGGTCCCGGGGTTAGCTGAGGGGGTGTGGGTTTCAGAGAAGCAGGGGTGCTGATGTGCCCTCCTCTCGAGCAATCCCTAGAGGGTCCTCTCCAGCCTGGGCTCTTTATCTAGCAGCTCTGGGGGGAGAGCACCGGAATTCCTATTTCTTTTCTGTCAAAGCCTTGAAAAGAGCAAAGGGTGGGACTGAGGATGACAGAATGGATGGGTAGTGGGTCAGGGTCAGCTGCAAAGGGGAGACAGTCATTCCTCAGGCTGGCCACCTGCTCGGCTCTGCGGCAATCCTGTGCAGCTGGGGTCTCTGCTCAGTGTGTGGGGCCCACTGCTCCCGGGGTTACATTTGTGGGCACCCTCCCCCTTCATCTGTCTCAGTGAATACTTAATTAGTCCTTAACTGATTGCTAGAGGCTGGGCTAGGAGCTAGGAGGAGAGGGACTGCTCCGTGCCCATGTATGTGTTGTATGTGTATGAGTGTGCACAGCCCCACGCAAGTCAGAAAGGTCTAGAACAACACTGCCCCAAGGAAATGTCAGCCGTGTAGTCATTTTACATTCCCTATCAGTCATGCTAAAAGAAGAAACAAATGAAATTAATGGGGATAGCAGATGCTATTTAACACAATATATTCAAAATCATTGTGATACACAAATTAAAAAAAATCTCAATGAACTGTTCCTCATTCTTTTTCTTAAGCCCTCAGAATCTAATGCATAATTTGCATTTATGGCACATCTCCATTCTGACCAGCCACATTGCTGTGCTCCGTGGCCACATGTGGTCAGTGTCCACTGTACAGTGAAGCAGAGTCCTCAAGGAAGATGCATTCGGTGTGACTCAGGAGTCAGCCTCACTGGCATTACCCAGAAAGCCATTAGAAAGACAGAATCACAGGCCTAAAACCCACTAAGCCAGAATCTATAGTATTTAAATCAACTCCCCATGTGATTACAGGAGTAGAGATGTCTGTAGGACATTCTAGGGACATGGGACCATAGAATGTTCTCATACATGATTGCGTATGATTTCCCCAACAATTAGGTTTATCTGATTTTAGCCTTTTTAAGCACAGGAAAACAGGCTTAGAGAGTTTAACTCTTCATACCCATAAAACTCAGCTACGAGTAGAGCTAGGATTAATGTCCTCTCCCTACCTCTACCTCCAAACACTCAACATTTCCTCATTGATTGCCCAAGGTTACAATAGTCCCATGTCCTGGTCCCTTCTCTGCTGGCTGATTGTTCAAGCAGACAGGTTAGTGAGCAAGAGCAAGCTCGGCATAGTAAGTCAGCGTCATGCAAAGGGATGGCCAGGCCTTGAGACCTGCAACCTTCCTTCTTCTCAGATACCAGAGACAGTTGCATTAATCCATGGGGGTGGTGTGGGGGCTCGGTGCTAACAGGTCTGCCTCCCTTTGTTGATACTATCAGGTTAGAATTATGGCAATTCCATTTCACAAACAGGTAAGTAAAGGCTCAGAGTGGCTGACCCTCCAGCAGTGAGCTAATTTGGCATTGACGCTGAAGTTCAGCTGGTTCCAGAGTCAGGAAGATGGTTTCTGCCTCATGCTTCTCCTCTCACAGACCTCCTGGGCTTTTTCCTGTTACCTCTGCATACATCATACATCTACACTTTTTGGTTGTAAGTCAGTTCTTGGGAGGAAATTGCTGAGTTAAGCTCCTCCAGTAAAAATCTTTCTCCAAGATGATGAAGGGGTTGGTTTTTTATAGATTAGCTTTGACACCCTCAGCGATTTCAAGTGCAGCCAGCTGGGCCTTCTCTCCTCTTCCTCCCCATGGACAGCATCCTCTTGAGGAGCTGAGGAAATGGATCAGACCCCTAGAACCTCTGTGACTGAGCCTAGGGTCTGCCAGCAGAGACACCCCGGCTCTCTTGAGTTTCAGTCTCCTTCAGAAAGAACCACGCAACCTACCCCATGAGAAAGGAGGTGCAAGGCCTCTTAGCAAACTGGTTCCTTGAATTGAGTTCCGGAGTCTCTGAGTCCTGGAGGTTGAAGAGGGAGAGGAAGAGGGGGTGAAGGCATCTGGAGCCCCAAAATTTTCAAGTAAACATGAGCAAAAAGTAACTCAGAAAACACACAACAGGGAGAGCACAACAGACCTGGGAGAGAAGATGCAGAACTGTGTTTTCTTGTTTCCTTTGTAGCAGGCAAAGGCAAAGGTAGTCATTGCCATGGTGGGGTGGGAACTGCTGCAAGACAGTGAGAATGTTACCCAAGGAGAAATTTGGGCACACTGACCACAGGATGAATGGAAAGAACGAGTCTCTACTTCTAAAGGAGAAAGACAAAGAATGTCCATGACCATGGGGTCAACTCCATGATCTCCCGAATTAGTCTAGTCTTCAGTCAGGAGCACACAGGGACAGGGCTAGGCATGTAGCTCAGCTGACAGAGTGCTTGCCTCGCTAGCATGCTCAGTGTCCTGGGTTGGGTCTCCAGCATTGATTGAACTATGTATGGTGGCACACATCTGTAATTTCAGCACTTGGGAGGTGGAGGCAGCAGGCTCAGAAGTTCAAGGTCATCCTCAGCTACATAGCAAGTTCCAAGCCAGCCTGATAGACATGAGATCCTATTTAAAAATCTAAAAATCCATGGGGGTGGAGAGATGGCTCAGGGGTTAAGAGCACTGGTTGCTCTTCCAAAGGACCAGGGTTCAATCCCCAGCACCCACATAGCAGTTCACAGCTGTCTGTAACTCCAGTTCCAGGGGACCTCACACAGCACACGTGCAGGCAAAACAGCAGTGCACATAAAATAAAAATAAATAATTTTTAAGAATCCAGGAGAATTTCTTGTCCTCTAATTTCTCTCATAAGCATACGAGAAGAAAACCTGGGGGTGGGGAGATACTAGAGAGGCGTCCTATTGTGATTCTAACTGACATTTCGAGAAGTGCTCCTCCGTGGTCTGGACAGCCACAGCAAGGAGAGTTCTCTTATTCCTAATTAGCCATTGAGAAATCAGAAAAGCCAGGAACTTGCCATCAGTTGCCCCAGGGCAGATAATATTTAAATTGAGATTTGAATGTTGAGAATCACAACCTGCTACTTAATCCAGTCCTGATTCCAGCTGAGGAAAGAAGGCAGATGCCTCCAGAGAGCTTTGCTGGCTTTATTGCACAGGCCTGCTGTCAAAGTAAGCTATGCACTGGGCACTCCAGGTCACTGCTTTCCAGAGCCGACCACAGGTCTGGCAGATAGTAGGTGCCCAGTGAATGCCCGAGAGAATGGTCTAGGTAGTCTAGATTTCTGAGCAGACATATATATCATTAACTCTGACAGTAGAGCAAGGCCAATGCCCAGATTCACTTCTCGGTCCCTGCCTGTACTTGCTCCAGGGGTAAGATGGCCACAAAGATGGTTCTTAGAGGCCTCAGCCTCGCTGCATCATGTACACTGCATGGGCATGGATCCATGATCCTCCAGTGAGACTTATTTGATAATGCTGGCAAGGATGGAGCCTGCCTACCTGGACATATATGCTGGCTCACCACCTGTGCAACCTGAAGGATGTCCCTTGGCCTCTCTGCGCTCCACTTCATTTGTCTGTAAGACAGGGATGATAATTGACAGCCTAGAAAGATCTGTGAGGATTAAATAAGCAACACAGAGGGGTTCTCAGAACAGGTGCTTTCCTGTTTCCTCTAAGAATCTTAGTGTCGCCGGGTGGTGGTGGCACACACCTTCAATCCCAGCACTCGGGAGGCAGAGCCAGGGGGATCTCTGTGAGTTTGAGGCCAGCCTGGTCTACAGAGCGAGATCCAGGACAGGCACCAAAAACTACACAGAGAAACCCTGTCTCGGACAAAAAAAAAAGAATCTTAGTGTCCCTGTCCTGTTTCTCAGTTACTTACTGAGTAAGAATTAAATGTCCAAGTGCAAGACTGTGTCTTTCCCATGTCCCTTAAGGTTCTTTGTCAAGGACACAGGGCAGGTTTACGATGAAGGGATGGCCTTCTGCTCAGCATCCTGGCTGGGAGAAGAGATCCCTTTGAGGTTCTGGGAAGAGAAGGAGACAAATGACAAAGTGGTGGGTCCACAAAAGGGGCCAGTGACAAATGACTGGAAGGACTGGGTGGACAGATGCGGAAGAGCAAAGGCCCTGTCCGTTTATTGGAGAACTCCTCACAGCTCCCTGAACAAGACAGACGCTCCCCGGGGGCTGGACTAAGGGCTGGTCTCCCTGGTTCTCTCTGCCGGGATGAGTAATATGGACCGGGGCAGAGGGTCTATATCAATCTAGTCCTACAGAAAAATGAATGAAAATTGAATTCCCTGAGGAGAATCAGGGAGCTGTTATCCAGACAGAGATAAATCAAAGGATGCCACAAAGCCGGGGAGAGCGGGCTTGCACCAGCAGCAGAATAATTAAGGAAACAGTTTCAAAATGCAAATGATAAAAGTGCTTGAGAGGAATGAGGACGAGGAGGAGATGATTAGAGAGAGGTGACGGGGGAGGCAGGGGCGGTGAGAGTCTTTTTCTCGGTGGAGAAAAAGGCCAGGATTCCTCGCTTTGAAGGGGGAGCTTGCCCACTCCATGAAACTCCTAAAAGGTAAAGGTTAGAAGACACACACCGGCTTGGGAGTCAAAAGGCTGGATTTAATTTGCAGGCCTCTCTGCAGCTTATTAGCTCTGTGACCTCAGGCAGACCACTTAACCTCTCTGATTCCTGATAATCATACCCAAGTCCAAGCGTGATGTTTAAGATCCAATGAGATAAACTGCACACAGGACCTTTGTAAAATGTAAGTGCTAGACAAATTGCCAGCTGTCATCATTCTCCCAAATTGGATTTCTCCCCCTTGGAATCGGACCCACTGACACGTTAGATTTGGTTCCCAGAAATGTATTGTATAAATGTCTAGAATGTACTAGGTTCTTCGTGCTGGCTATTGGCCAAACTTCTCGGACAGACCCAAAGAAAGTCACACCACTACTTCCTGTCCTGTGGGGCCTACCCTCTAGAATATCCTTGCCCAAAGATAGGACCTGAGAGTAGGTGGCTCTAAGGAATGTTGTACCCAAGAGGCCACCTTCCAGCCTGGGCACTTGGTGAGAAAAGGCGATTGAACCAAATAGAGGCCTAAATTCTGAGTTCTACCCAGGGTCTTCTGGGCCTCTCTTCATAGTGGGGCTCTGCAGGAGTTGGTCAGTCTCCCATTCTGGGCAGGACATTGCAGAGGTTGCTTAGGCCCTCTCTCAGCCTGTCTGTTCATCCACCAAGTACCACTTCTTGGCTTGTGGTGAAGAAACACGGCAGTGGGCAGGTGGAAGTACTTACCATGGTGCTTGGTACGGTTGTAAACTTTCAATAAATACCAGTTGTTATTGTGACCGCCATCTGCACTAGACGCTAAACATCCAGTTTAAGGAAAGCTTTTAGCTAATGTTTCCCCTATTGGCAGATGCAAAAGCAGAGGCCTCCAAAGGGAAGTGAAATGTAATAACCTTGGGAACAAGACCCAGCTCATACCAGGGCCAAATGCCCAGGGAGAGCGTATTTATTGGCTTGAGGTACATTATGGGTAGGTTTGGGGTGCTGACGGCACTGAGAGGCTGCCGCCCACAGGTTCAAGAACTGAAGCCAAGGAATCGTCTGTCAAGGGACAGGTGTGACACTGGCATTTCCTACATCATCCCAGGACAGAAGAATACTTAGCCCAGCACCAGGACATATTATCTGCTACTTGGTGACTGACCAGTACCCTGCAAATGAGAAGCAGGCAGCATCCAGCCGGTTTATACCAGAGTGGGACAAGCGTGGCAGAGGATGGTTTAAAATATTATTTTATTGATTTTGGTTTTTAGAGACAGGGTTCCCCTGTGTAGCCCTGGCTGTCCTGGTACTCACTGTGTAGACCAGGCTCGCCTCAGACTCAGAGATCCACCTGCCTCTGCCTCCTGAGTGCTGGGGTTAAAAGTGTGCGCTAACACCGCTCGGCTTAAAGTATAACTTTAGGTTATAATTACTCAGAAGGCTGAAAGCAGGAGGATTTCCACAAGTTTAAGGCTAGCCTGAGCTACATAGTGTGCTCCAGGCCAACTTGGGCTGCAAGGCGGGACACTTTCTCGGAGGGAAGTGAGGTGGGGTGGGGGGTGGATTGAAGAATGATGGTGTACATCTATAAAGCCAGCACTTAGAAGGTGGAGAGGCAGGGGGATCAGTCATTTTCAAAGTCATTTTCAGCTACACAGCAGGAGTGTGGTCAGCTCAGGCTACATGACCTTCTGCATGTGTTAGGGATTACTATATTTGCTGTACATTTCATTGCCTAGGATATCTTTTATGAATACTACTGAAAAAAACACAGCTACACAACAGAAAATCTATAAAATGAAAAAATTGCTTCAGATACATTTCTCTAATATACCTTGAAAACAGATTTTTTTGGATAGTATTTTGATGTATTTCCTTCTGGCTTTCCTTTGTTTTTTAAAAGCAATTTTATCAGTTTTTCCTGCTTTGTAAAATAGTGCACTTATTGAGAAAACTTTTTTAAGAAGGCAAGAAGAATGAAATAAACTATCTGCTATGTAGATAACCACTTTTATATTTTAGCATATTTTCTAGTTAGGATTTTTTTATTTTTATTTTTATTTTATTATTATTTTTTTTTGGTTTTTCGAGACAGGGTTTCTCTGTGTAGCTTTGTGCCTTTCCTGGATCTCGCTCTGTAGACCAGGCTGGCCTCGAACTCACAAAGATCCACCTGCCTCTGCCTCCTGAGTGCCGGGATTAAAGGTGTGTGCCGGGATTAAAGGTGTGTACCACCACCGCTTGGCGTAGTTAGGTTTTTTTAAAGTTCTTAAACTCATGTTGCTTTATAATCTCTTTCCCCATTTTCTAATATATATCCTACATTTCTACATTACCAGATATTCTTTTATTATTTCCAATGACTTCTTAGCATTTAGTTTGCTCTAATTTATTCAATAATCCTATAGTGTTGAATAAATCACTCCCTGTGCCTCTCTCTTCCTCCCTCTTTCTCCCCCCTCCCTTTTTTTCTTTTTCTGGAAATCAAATCCTATGTTTTCTATCCTACAACTGAGCTATTCTCCCAACCCCTGTGTTATTTTCTTTTTAAAGGTACAAATGGCTTGTTTGACATTCTTAATCACGTTCTTTGAATACATTTCTATATAAATGGCATTTTTAGGTTATGTCTTGCCTTAGGCTAGGGATATAGTTGCATGGTAGAGCCCACGCTTACTTGTCCAGCAAGTGCAACACCCTGAATTCTATCTCCAACTGTACGGAACAACTATTGTCAAAATGCCCTTAGAAGACATTTATATTCCCCCTAGGGTTTTTTCCTGTCTTCTTCACACCCAGAGCAACCACAGGTGTTATCACTGCTTTCCTGATTAACTAACATTTTTACCGGTTGTCACAGCATTTCCATGTTGCTGGACTTTATAATTAGCTTCAGTGATTGCTTAAGATACTACCTAGCAAATCTAATGTACTTCTTCAACTTATTTTCTTCTGTTGGGTACTTAGGTCATTTCCCCTCCAAACTATCATGCTCTAATAAACATCTTAATGTATGCCTCTTTAAAAAACACGCTAGGTTATTTTTGTGCATTAAACACTCAAAAAAATGGAATTACATGAGCTAAAAGGTAGGAAATTTTTGTGGATATGATAAATATCCCTAAATTTCTTTCCAAGCGGATATTGAGAGTTCATAAAGACACCAGCAATATCTGTGAGAGAAATATTTATAAACACCCTTACCAAATAATTCCCGCTTTCCTCCCAGGTGGTCATTTAACAAACAGATTTTTTAAAAAAAGAAAAAAGCACGGACCACACTGCTGCTTTCCGTGTGTTTGGTTGCTAATGAAGCTGGCAGGCATCTCGCCGCGTTTGTTTTCCAAGAGTATGTCTACAGAAAATATTTTGGTAAATATTTAAAATATCACCAGGTGCTTTGCCTCCCCTCCTCCCTTGCAGGTATTCTCTGAATCTGTTGAGCCAGCTCACAGGTAAAAAGCAAGACAGGACACTAGTTAGCGCCAGGACCCATAGAAGTCATTGTAACCTCATTGGAGACAGAGACTATTACACACAGCCACACCCTCCTCTTACAGTTCCATGCACCTCAATCACCAACCCTAAAAACACCAATAGTTAAAAAAAAAAATTCTCAGGAAGATTATGATGAGGCGCAGAGTCCCCCTTCCGGCCCATGCGGTATCCTATTAGGCTGGAAAGACCCTTCTGATGTCTAGTAGGCAACTAAATTAGAAATGACGGTGTTGAGGTGGCTGTGCCCCGGGCCGACACGGTGGGTTTCCCACGCCTATGGTCAGGAGTCGAGTGTCTGAAAAAGTGATAGCGACTTCGAAGATACTTCGTTGATCCTTGCTTTATTTCCTCCGAGAATGGACATAAGGAGAATTAATTTTCAGCGCGAGTATTCGTGTGTGTGTGTGTGTGTGTGTGTGTGTGTGTGTGTGTGCACGCTCGCGTGTCTTGTAAACACAATAGCAACGCACGCCTTTCGCTGGTCAGCCCCCGGGGGCCGGGTGCACGCTTCCGCTTCGCGCACACGTGGCCGGAGATATTTCAAAGCGCCCGCGGTTGCAGCGAGCTCGGCTGAGCGGTCTCTGGGAGCCAGAAGAGGGCCGATCTGGGTGACCCAGGCCCCGCCGCGGGGAGGGTGGGGCTAGGGCTGGACCCTGGGTGGGGAGAGTGCGGACTGTGGCGGAGGGCCGGGGCGAATGTGGGCGCGCACGGAGACCCGTGCCCGGCCACCTCCGCGCGCGTCCCAGGTCGCCTTCCTGCACCGGGCCCCGCGGCCGCCCGCTGCGTGACTCGCGCGTTCCCGGCCGAGTACGGGCTGTCCCTGGCCCAGCCTCAGCCAGACGCGGGGGAGAGGGAGCAGGGTCTGGTTAGTGCCGGCCGGAAAGAAATTGGCCAGGAAAAAAAATCAGTGGAGGATGGATGGAATCATCCAGTTACAGAACACGCTCGGTCGGGTGGAGAAGCCGGGAACCCAGAGCGCCAACCGAGGGTCCGCGGGGCCCAACCCCCCCCCCCCCCCCTTAGTCCTGCAGGAAGGATGCTGAGGACTAGCCAGGAATTCCGAAGCACCCGCAGAAACCTGCGGGGCGCGGACGGCCTGCTCCGGGACCACCTGCTGCCGCGGCCCAGCCCGCCGCAGTATTTATACCAGGGCGCAAGCCTGCACGGCGGTGTGGGGGAGGGGCTGCGAGGCCACGCCCCGCTGCGAGCAGCCCCGCCCTCCCGCGCCTCGGACCAGACTCGGGGCTACCGGACCCCCCCACCTTCGCCCCCCCGCTCTGGTCAGCCGAGGGTCTGCAGCCAGCTGCCAGGTTGGGAGGACTGGCTGGAGGGCGGGCTTCCCTGCGGAGAGCGACGTCACGGCCGCTCCTGCAGTGTGAATGAATCAAAATGCCTAGGTGACCGCGGCCTCCCGGGCAGCCGGCACGCGAAGGGTGGAGGGGGGGGGGGGGGGCCAAGGGGGGGGGGGGAGGGAGGAGGGGAAAAAAGCCAGAGCTGCAGCAACAGCGTCTCAACCCGGGATGTGCACTAGCCGGGGAGAGCGAGATCAAAGGGATTTGAAACAGCCTGAGGACTGGCGGGGGGAGGGGGCCAGCCAGCCTGTGGAGTCCTCCCGGAGAGGCGGAGGACTCGGCTTCCTCTGTGACTTCAGCGGCCTGGTTGGGTTTATTATTATCATTTTCAAATTTCCGAATCCAGCCAGAGGGAGAGAGCGAGAGATCTCGGTAGACTGCGACTTGCTGCCTCTGGCTCCAAGATGATGCAGAGCGCGGCTGTCCCCACGGAGGGGGCTGTCAAGGGGCTCCCGGAGATGCTCGGTGTGCCGATGCAACGTAAGACACCCCCCTTTCTCGCTGATTTAATTTGATAACAAGACAGCTAACAGCCTCAGCAGGTTCGGGCAGGCCGGACGCCGCTTGTGGCACTGGCCGGGAGGGGTCGGGGCGCAGACGCGGTCACAGAGCAGGGGTACCCGTCAGTGTATGAAGGGCTTGGTTCTTGGCTGTTTGAGATTGAATATAAAAGCTTCCCTTATACTGTTCATGGAGGGCGCAAGGGTACAGAAAGTAGCATCTTTGGTCCATGGCTTTTATGGGAACCCTGGGGACGATGCTGTTTGGGGAACAACAGAGGTTTCAGGCTATAGGCCAGGCCCGAGGGCAAAAGTGGTCCCCCCAAATGATTACCCTCCGTGGCAATGGCCAAAGCTCGCAGAACCGCTAGTCCAACTTCACCCTAGCCGGCGGGAAGTTGGAGAGCGCGTCCCGGGTACCCAGGGCTGGTTGTGCAGACGCCCCCTGCCACGCACTTGGTTTTGGCAATTTCAGCACCTGGTTAAGTACGTCCCCAGCCGCTGCTGTCGGAGGCACCCGCCGCCTGTGTCGCCGCCGCTGACAGACTGCTCTCTGTGAGCGTATGCACTCGCTACATTCCAGCTAGCCGAGGAATGCAGCCGGCGAGAAGCTCTGGAACGAAGTTGTGGACTGGGCGTTCAGCCTTTGCTTAGGCGAGCGTAGGCAATCTTCGCGGCGCGGGTTTGGAAGAGGGAGAGACTCAGATGTGTGGGCACTTTGCTTGCTCTCTCGATTTCTTCCAGCGCCTGCAATTAGCAAGGACCAAGAAGTTCGGGCAGGTTGCTCGCCCCAGATTTCTATGTATGTAAGGGTGCGGGTGAGTGCATGGCAGAGATTTTCCGGAAGGGAATCTGTCCATGTTTCTGGCTTCCAGACAGAGAGCCAAAGAGAAGGAATCTGTACAGAGATCTGAACAGGTCCTCAAAGCTTAGCGCGCGCTTATGGGCTGCTTGAGTCCTGGCCCACCAGAAGCTGCATTGGGCTAGGTACCCCTGAGCACCCTAGAGAGATGAAGGGTTTCCTCCTTGCGCTTGCCAAGAGACTTCAGCCTATGTTTGCTTTAGTGGTGCGGTAAGGGTTTAAGTAAGAACAGGCTCACCCAGGGATGGAGACTACCCAGGACTAGGGCGCAGCAGCGCGCCCTCCTGCGCCCCGGCTCTCCATCGCAGAGGTTCTGTCCCAGAATAGCTCAGGGCAGGCTGTCTAGCCAGCGTCTTGAGCTTTGTTGGAAAGTTCTGGAGAAGACACTGGAAGGGATAGCTTCATTCAAACCTGTTTCAGGTTGTCCCTCGATTGTAGCCTACCGTTTTTTTGTGTCACCTGTTGGCAAACAGTTTCAAAGTTCGCTGCACCTTGGACAATTTACCGTTAAAATATTCTACAGGCAGTATTGGCGACTGCTTCCATCAGCCCCCACATGGAGACCCTGCAGGTGCTCAGCCCCTGCACAAACAGCAAGGTGAACCCTGGCCAAGGTGCTCAAGTCCTGAAACTACTTGTAGCCGAGCTGCGGGAGTCAGAGCATTTGTGAAAGAAGAAAGGATGTGCGGGTGTGACTCCGGTCCTCCGCACTCCCTGCACCCTTATGCTGATAACTTAGGTCCACAGATGTTCTGTCCGTATTCTGGACTCTCCTGTGATGGTTCATTTATGGCATGTGCAAAATTCAGATTGTCTTGACTTTTGTTCCCTTTGCCCAGGGATATTGAATGTCAGGAACTCACTTTGCTAAAAGGCATGGAAATCACCTTGGCTTCATACACTTCGCCAAGGCTCTGAGTCTGAGCCCATGCTATGGAAAACTTAATGAGGTAAAGAAAAGAACTCTGGGCACGGGGTAGGGGAGAGAGAGAGAGGGAGGGAGGGAGAGAGAGAGAGAGAGAGAGAGAGAGAGAGAGAGAGAGCGCGCGCAGTTACTCTAGAATAGCCCCCTAAGGCAAAACCAACCAAGAGGGGGCGGTCAGTCCTTCCTTTTGTCTTTCTTGGGTTCTGTGGAAGAAAGAGGAGGTAGGTTGGAGGAGGAACCTGCCGAAACTGAAAGGTCCAATCCCTGAAGACTTCAGGATTTTTTTTTTTCTCTTAGCCCTGTGTCTCCCCTCACAAGCAGTTCTATCCACCAGCTTTAAGCTGTGACTGGGGGCAGGGGGCAAGCCTCCTCTTCCCTAGGTGGTAGGACTTAATGGTTTAAGAATTAGCATGCTGGAAGAATGTGGGGTACATCCTTGGTCATGATGGAAAAATAAGGGTAACCCCAGGCCTATGGACTCTCTCAGCCCCTGGAAAAAATATAGCACAGGCTCTTTCACACGAAATGGACCTTCCAGGGGCCAAGCAAGTTTGGCTCGAGCCTCCTTACAGATGCTATCTATCTACATTTCCATCTCTCAGAACCACCATAAACTGTGTACTTGGCAGCATTGTATAGATTCCTAACCTGGGTACCCCTGGTGCCCTGGACTCTAGGGACATTTTAGGACTTTAAATCCAGGTCTTTGGGTGGGGGTGGGGGTGGGGGGTGGGTGTCTGTTTGAGGACTGGTATAAACACATTCCCCTCAGGAAAGTGTTCCCCTCGTGTAGTAACTTCCCTCCCTTCCGGGTCTGCCCAGGACACTATAGCTCTTATGTGCTTCTCTGTCACACGTCAGTCCTTAGGTAGGCTCCTGTTTGCACAGGGGCACCCTTTGTGCTTCACCCTTCAGAGGTTCCTGCCTGGCCGCGCCGCCCAGGTGGCCTCAGGCAGGATGCGGCCCGGCTCTTCTCTGATAAACTGCGCCTCTACCAGCGGCTGTCCAGATGTTGGCTACAAAAGATTCCGGAGAGAGAGGGCTGGCAGTGATACCCAAGGCAACCCGGGGTAGAGAAGCAGGGTCCCTGTTGCTTAGATTTCCCTTGGGTCCCAGTTTCCTCTTCCGGGCCGGTGCCTTCTACGGAATTCCAAACCACCAGTCCTTAAGGTGGGTAGGTGACCTTTGGGTTCCTTTGATGACACCCGCGAGGTCACTTCCTAGACCCTTTTGAAAGGGTTCCACGTAGGTGTCTTTGGGGGGGGGGCGGTGTGGATGGTTTGGGGCTGTGAGTTCTCAGTGAGTTCTCAGCACCTGCCCCGGGCAGCACCTTCAGGTGTGGTGAGCGCTTCCGGTCTCAGTCCCCACCGCCACGCCATTTGGGTCCGGTTGGTCCCCTTCCCGCACTAAGGACAGTTAGAAAAGTTCGGATGCATAGGCAGGTGGGGAGCATTGTCTGCCCCTTGCCCTGGGCTTTAACCCCTCTTCACATGTCTTGCTCGGCAACGAGGGAAATTTCGGGCGATGGACACCCACGATCCGGGGATTGCTGGCGGGCAAGTGGGGAAACCTCTGCGGGAGAAGCAGAAGGACCAGACGTCCCGAGTGGCGGCCGTGGTAAAATCAGAAGCAGCACCTCTGCCTCCCTTCTTCTCTGCAAAAAAATAAGACCGTAAAGCCCTCTAGAATATCCAAACAGTGGCAAGAGGCGACTCTTCTTTGCATTGGGTAGGCTCTAGATGAAGAGCCCCACCGCCTTCGCTCGCTTCCCAGAGACTCACTGAGGTGCAGAGCTTTCCTGCCCCAGCCGGTCTAGTCCGGAATCCTACCCCCACCAGTGTTTACTACCCTGACTGCTGCCTTGGGGGTGAAGGACCTCCTTTTCCAGTTCAGGACTTCTCTGGGAAGCGCTCTTCCCTCGGTATCTGCTTTGTCTCCCCGCGGGAGGAAGACCCCACAAAAACTGAACGTAGATGTGGGAGAAAGTCAACAGATTCCGATACAGAATTTCAGCCCGGTACAGTGCCGTGCAGACCTCCCTTTTATTCTCGCCAAAACAAAAACAAACAAAACACTCAAGATGAGCCTATTTTATTTTGCTGTTCAGGCTGGTTAACCCGGCTAGCGCTTCAAGCCCGGGGAGTCGTGTTTTGTCTTCCCTAACCACCGAACCCTGTCCAACCCTCGGCCAGACCTGTGGAAAGAAGAAAATGTGACCGCAGCAGATCTAAGTTGGGACAACGGGAGTCCTGGAGCGTGAGGGGGCGAGCCGGCTCTGGCAGTCCCCTTTCCGATGGCGGTGGGAGCGGAGGGAAATTTGGGAAGTCACGCGGCCCCTTCCTCCCAGGCTGTAGATTTAACGATTAACCCTCATCGCCTCATCGCAGACGCGGCGGTGGAGAGGGTGAAGTGGGTGAAGGGCAAAGGTCTGCGCTCAGCAGTTCCTCAATGTCCCGGGAAGTTGCAGAGCTGGGAGTGAGGCAAGGCTAATTTGCTTGGCTGCAGTGGTGTGAGGCGGGAGTGACATTGTTTGGATCCGTTAGCGCGACCCGCGTGACCTCTCACTGCCCCGCGGGCACCGTGGGCTTGGGTGGCCTGGGCGACAAAGCTGGATTCCTTCCCGCGCGCCTGCAGGCGGCTCGTGCTCCTGAAAGTGTGTGCGCGACTTGTGCCCTGGGTTTGGGGACACTCCCCCGTGCAGGCAGGTGCGGCGGTGATTGTCCTTCGGGACTTGCGTCGGGGAGAGCGAGGTGGAGGTCGAGGTCGCTCGCGGGCCTGAGTGGGCAAGGGTGGGACTGTCCGAGGCTGCTGCGCCCGGTTGCACACCCGGCCTCCTTTCTCTACCCTCCGCTCCGCGCGCACCTCCATATCTGGGCTCCTTCTGGCACCCCGAGCGAGAAGGTGGCCGAGCCTGGGGCGCGTTTCTTGCTTCTGAGCTGTGGCCCGGACTCTCTCCGCGAGGGAAGGAGCCGCAGGCGCTCGAGCGACCGTGAGCTTGGTGCCCAAGAGGCCGCGCGCGGGGCGACCTTCTGTGCTGCCCGCGCCCAGTTTGTGCCCAACCCCGGGAAAGACCGAACCGAAGCGTAGCGCCGGCCAGGGGCTCCCGCAGGATGTCGCCGTCCTGGGAAAGCGTTGCTCGCCTTCGGGAAGCCACTGCTTTCTCCAGCTGCCGGGAGGCGACCGGCATCCCGGTGGCACAGCGGCTCGCACTTTCCGCAGGGTTCGAGTCTCCACTCC